>CAJNIZ010006080.1:82906-117643 GCA_905231905.1 Symbiodinium pilosum
GGTGCTCAGGGTCCTGTAGGGACTTCTCTAAAAGCTGGTCCTAGGAGTCCCAGGGCTTCAAAAGTTTCTTGGATTATATGTCCCTATAATGGAGAATCAAATGGAAAAGAACATAGAAAATGAAATGGGAACTGGGATTATATAGGGGGTTACGTAGGGCTTATAATGCCTGTAATATAGGGTTCATATTGGGATAATGGAAAATAAAATGGAAACTACTATTTAGGGTTTAGGGTTTCAGGGTTCCGGGGTTAGGGGGGCATGAATTCTCGCAGGTTCGTTCATTGCCTGGTTGCGGCAAGCATGATCAGCCAATGCTAAGGTTGACATAGAAGGGCCGACAGATCGAAAAGATCGGCATTGGCCCAGCTCTTACTCGTCTCTGTACATACAAGTGCAAGTCAAAGCGATAGAGATAATTACAGCAGTCGTAATGCAGACAGTGCTCGTAGTTTTAGTCAGCCTAGCATGCTCCTATCCGTCATGGGCATGGGCTGTTTGCTTACTTGTCTGCCTGAGGTTGGTCAGTGCAAGCACGGGTGATAGACTCAAGATCACTTTCCAGCGCACCATTGACGCGTCCGGCACAAGCAAGATGAAGGCTGCAATTGCTGATGCTAGGTTGCCCTATGGTTTTGACAGGCTACCCTTTCTTAATTCAACTTATGCTGCGTTGTGCGAATGGGATACCGGCATGTCAGCCGAGCTGTGAAACCTTGATTGTGGAGGTTACCTGGGAGAAGCTCTAGAAAGAAGAAGGCCGAAGGCAGCTCGATGTGCGACTGGAGTCAAGTTTGAAGAGGGGGTCTCCTCATATGTACGCCTGGAAGCTTTACCTCGCATAAATGGATCCCTTATTCGCAATACAGTTCACAACAGAGTCGCATTTTTCAATGGCGAAATTATACCGACCTGCCGCATTTGCCATTAGTGTGCTGGGATGACACGATCCCTTTTTGCAGATTTTGTTCCACTATACTTAACTTCGTGCAGTGTCCCACCGAAATTTACCGAAAATGTCCTCATGCGCTCCTGCTTGAGAATGAAATCCTCCACAATGAAGCTGCGCGCTGCAAGCTGGTCTTTCAGCAATTGCAGTCCATTATCGCTCGCCTTTAATCTTTTCTAGATCAATCACTATTTGAGGGGCCAAAGCTGCCCAATTCTTGATTCAATGACTGACTGATGTCTGAGAATAATATTTTTGGCCCCAGTGCAGAGTAAGTTCATGTTGTTTTGCTTCCTAGGTTTCAGAGGAATGAATCATACGAAGTGCTGAACCGGTTTTGCCCTGTGGTGCCCTGGGCCAGACCACTTGTTGTTGTTGTTGTCGTCAGAGGAACGCACAGAGAAATGGAGGCTACAGTAAGGTTTGGGGTCTGGGGAAGTCTCCGTATCCTTAGACCACACCCCAAACCCTACGCCCCTTTTCCTTAAACCCAAACCCTGGACCCCAAATGCAAAACCCAAACCCTAAGCCCCAGATCCTGAAGCCTAAACCCCAAAATCCTAGACTATACCAATCCCTAAAGCCTAAACATAGTCTAAACTCCTAGTATCCCCCGAATAACCCCTACAATACTCCCCGGTATAAGCCCTTTATCAGAACCCTGGAGGTGAGGCATCGGACAACGTGACCTGGGCGAGTAAAAATCTGCGTAGAACCTCACGATTTCATGCTTCCATTACCGGAAAAGGCTATTGACCGGCTTGTTTCAGGGTTTAGGGTTTAGAGATTTAGGGTTTGGGTTATGGGTTTAGGCAATTAGGGTTTGGGGTAATGGGTTTAGAGTGTTGACTGGAGGGGTTATACACGGACTGTACAAGGTTGTAGGGATGTAGAATTATAACCCCAATGGAGTGAGGGGTTTAGGGTTCAGGGTTTAGGCCTACGGTTTAGAGATACTACCCCAATAATGGAGAATCAAATGGAAAAGAAGGTGGATGGGCCGGAGTGGCTGTTGAATGGGTCGCGGTTGGGACCACCTACTGGGTGGCTGCTAAGGAACTTGAAGTTAGGTAGTGGAGAATAGACTTGAAAAAGAACATGGATAGTGACATGGAAGCTGGGCTTTATAGGGGCTATGCAGGGATTTCAGGAACTTAACATAAGACGGGAACCATGTTATGTATGTACCCACATTACGCTAAGTTCGTGTTTCCATAGCAGCACCCCAGTTAAGGAAGGGCGATTCGGGTTCAAGTATAGGTTCAAGAATGCTGTTGGCTTCAGCTTCCAGACTTCTGCAAGCTGATCGTGTACTTCTCCGTTCTCCGCCAAGCTGCGTTTTGGTTTGCATTCTTCACACTGAGGAAAGTTCTCAGCAGCTGCAGCACCAGCTGATGCCTCCCCAAACCGTGAGCAGTACAAGTAAGGTACATGGGGTTGGCAATGCTAGCAGCTCAGCATGAATCATGTGCTTGCAACAACCCATCAGCTTTTAGGCCTCACCAGCCGCTAGACTCAGACAACAACGCAACTAGTCAACCGTGTGTAGAGCATTTGCTAGCTGAACGGGCTCGTCTCTACCATGGCTGGGTGAGCATGGGCGAAAGACCGGATCTACATGAACCTGGATTGCCCTGGCTGGGTCAGAGGGAGGCCCGCATGTTTGATCACTTGGTAGTTTCCCAACACAACGGGGGACGCCAGTATGGACCCTAAAATATTCAAAACCTAATTTTAGAGAGGCTCACAAGGTATTCCGAAATTTTGGGAGCCCCCCTACAATATCCCCAATATAATCCTAATAGAACCTTATATGACCCTAATGTTTGACTCATTTCTCTCAAAGCAGCATAGGTGCATGGACCCATCACAGAGGTCACCATCCTTTTCAAAAATTGCTATCCGCAAACTTACTGTGGGTTAGTAGGGCATAAAGGAGTATGTAATATGGGGATTATCTTCCCTTGTACCCTACACCCTAAATATCGGGAATATATAAATATATAGTTATATAAATATAACATAGAATATATAATATACAGAGAGAGTATATTCCCCTATTCCCCACTAACGAGCAGTAAGCAACTAAGCAACTGTGCGCAAGAATTGGAGAGGCACTGGAGCAACATGGGCTGGACGGTCTGATCCCAGATCTGCTAGGCCCGGGCTTGAACCATGTACTCGAGAAGTGACATTAGGGTTTAGGGTTATATAGGGTTTACATAGGATTTATATAGGGTTCATATAGGCAATAGGGTTTGTATAGGGTTGATATAAGGGTTTTAGGGATAATGGAAAAGCAAATGGAAGCTACTATTTAGGGTTTATATAGGGCTTATATAGGGTTTATATAGGGCTTATAGGAATAATGGAAAAGCAAATGGAAGCTATTGTTTAGGGTTATATAGGGTTTATCATGGGGATTTGCAAGAATTGTGGGGCCCTTTGCAGAGGTATTTCTGATAAGCATTAGAATAGATTGGGCACATGATAGTGGGGGAACCCCCAAATGTCATGCGAGAAGCAAAACGAACAGCTAATGCTGCACCTCTGAACAGGCCGGACAGCTTACTTGCGTTGAAGGGAAAGTAGGGATCCCTGTAATGCTCCTTGCGCAACGAATGATCCCCATAACAATACCTAAGCCCTAAGAGCCTCACGCCCAGCAGCAGTAAGCCTGGGGACTGTGTTGCAGTTGCAGGTCCGCTGGGCGCTCTTGAGCCTCCGGGCAGGCTCTTGCCCTTGATCCATTTGGGGTTTAGGGTTAGGCCTCCATGCCTGTGGGTATGGGCGATTTATCAACATTGCCTTTGTAGAATCCTCAATAGGGACCTTCCATTACAATCTCCTTTCTAATCCTGGGGTTCCCAGTGACACGCGTTTCTGGGGTTTCCTGAGGATGGGAGTGCCCCTGGGATGGGGAAAAAATCTTTGACGATAAAAGGGCCTCCCTGAAGGATTACAACCCAAGGTTTAGGGTTTAGGGTTGGAAGTTTCCAGGTGCAACCATAAATCCCCATATGAGCTGTCGTCTAAACTCCTTAAAAGGGGGGTTATATAGGGGCTTAGAAAGGGGACTACCATAAGGGTTATTAAGGGGGATACTAGGAGTTTAGAAAATGGCTCATATACATCCCTATGTAACCCGAAATCCTACATAATCCTTTGCATCCCCATATTGTAGTCGACTAGAATTGCTGTTCCCAAAATGGCCATTACGGAAAACGCCTTTCCTCGTATTTTCGCTTGTAGACCTACATCATCTTTGAATAATCTTACCAAGGGACCTTGAGATCAACCCCCATATACCTGCAAAACCCCAATGCCTGTAAACCACTATGTAATCCCAGTTTCCAAGTCATCTTCCGTCTTCTTGTCCATTAGGTTTTCCTTGATTTTGGGTAACATCAGTAAAACCCAGACCTGAAGCCGCATGTAACTTCAACTTTTTGGGGAACTTCAAGCCGTAAAACTCTTCACCCTAAACCCTAGATTCCCTAAACTTTTAAACCCCTACACCCCAACCCCTAAACCCTAATCCCCCAAGCCCCCTGACCGTAAACCCCTAAATCCCGAAATCCCCAACCCTCTGAACCCTTAACCAGTGTGGCTCTTTTCTGAGGCCAGGTTCAGCTCCCCCGAACCTCGACCCTGCGGACGGTGGCTTGTCTCAAAAAGAAGTTGCAGCTGCAAGGGTTGTTTAGGGTTTAGGGTTTGGGGGCGGTTTAGGGGTTTGGTGTTCAGGGTTTAGGCGTTTAGGGTTTTAGGGTTTGGGGTTTAGCCTATATGCCTGCATATGCGTACTTCCGGGATTTCGGTATAAGGGAAAATAAATCGGGACTACTACCTTAGAGAATTGAATGGACAAGAACATGGAAAATGAAATGGAAGCTGGGGCTATTTGGGGATTATATGGGGCTCTATATGATGAGATTCCTATGAATAAAGGTCCTTATGTATTTTAAGCTCCATTTTGGGAGCAGTAAATTAGCCAGGTCACCCATCATGAGAAGGGTTTAGGCTTAGGGCTATCACTCGGGGATATGAGGTCCCTGCATGAGGGGGGACGTAGAGGTTTCGTAGGGACTTATGGGGTTTAGGTTTGGGTAAGGCCTGGGAGTGTCCCCAAAAAACCCATGTATCGGGGGTTCGCGGGGACGCCTTAGAAGCCTCTTTGGAGTCCCCATAATATATCACAGTTTGGGCTTTAGGTCCTTAAGGGGGTTCTAGGGTTTAAGGCTCCCCATGGCTTGTTTTTGCTGACCATGCTTTTTTGCCTTCAGCCTTCCTGCAGGCTATCTGTTCCCGAACCCTGCTCTGGAGGCCAAAGCCTATGTGACTTATTGGCGGCTTGTATGGAATTGGGGAATGGATCCCTATAGTGGTCTCTATACCCTATATGTTCTATATCCATTCATCCATTCCCTGCTAACCGCCAGTAAGATGAAGGGAACCTCTTTCCTTGATTGTGTGCACGAGCGTTGAGCAGAATTCGCACTGAACCTTTTTTTGCAGGCACTTGAGACAGACCATGGTCTGGATGGCCTCGGGATCACAAATCTGCTCAGTGCCCCTCTCAGTCGGAACAATACTACAAAATGCCAAAATATACCATGATATATTATAACATACCTGAATATACTATAATGTACCGTAATCTACTAAAACATGCCTTGATAAACCATAATCTACTATAATATACCATAATAGACCATAATGTACCATAATATACTACAACATACCTTGTTATAGTATAATTTTCTAACAGTATACCATAGTAACTCCAGACTAGCCGGCTGCGGGGCAGGTTCGGTGAATCTGCAGCTGGAGCCGCCGGGCAGGCATGGCATGTCACATAGCTCTTCGAGCGCGATGAAGGATTGGATGCAGGGACCACTGGGATTCAGCAGAGGTGTCTCTATAAAGAGGGGGACATCAATATGGCCCACAAAATGCTATGATGCTTGCTGTTGGGTCCCGCAAGCCGGTACCCCTAATTCTGCTTACATATCCTTACATACCCCTGAAGAATACCCTGTAACTCCTTTAAAGGTACCCCTAAATTTTTGGGGAAAGCCTTGTGCAGACCTGGCTCAGCGCCGCCCATTCTCCATCCCGACGGCACCTTGCCTAGATGGAGGATGAGCTATAATCTAAACTCCCTAAACGGGGGGTATATAGGGGATTATATAAGGGTTAGGGTTTAGGGTTTAGGGATTAGGGTTTAGGGTCTAGGGAAGTTTAGGGTTTAGGGTTGACGGTGCTTGTACCCGACTAAGCAACTACAGCGATGGCCCGCTTCTGGACTAGTTGCATACACTGGCGTGGTTCAACTACTACATCTGGTGGGGTTGAGGGGCTGGGATTTAATCCCAGGGGATTTCTGGAGCTTCAAATGTGCAGCTATGGAATCATGTTGCTGGTTGCATCTAGCAACTGCAGTCTGACTACAGCCGACTCTTGACTACACGTGCCCCTGTTTGATATCAACGAACATCATTTCGCAGCTCCCGATGGGAACGCTTCGACCTAAGAAGCCAGCTCACGGTGCGGCTGCACTTACATGCGTGATTTTCGAGCACCAACTGACAGACACACCGCAAAGCACAGTTTGAAATACCGCTGATGAAAGACATGACGTGCCCAGGATTTCAATTCACAAGCGAGTTAGCCTTCAAGCGGCCTAGGCAAATACCAACTGGTAAAGAGCAAAGGTACCTATGGTCACGACAGGTGGTGCCTCACATTTATAGTGCGATCCTAGATTCTGCCCGCGATCTGCCTCAAAATCACTCAAACGCTTGATTCCCCCTGAACAACAAACACTATCTATACCCATATATGTATATACAGATGTATATGCAGAAATGGCATATATAGATTTTGAGAGATAGGTAGATAGATAGATTGTCGATATCTATATTGATATGCTCTCTCTCCCTGAACCAATCACACACAGAAATGCACCCTAAATCCTAAACCCAAAGCTCCCATAAACAGCTTGAAGCCTGCAGCCCTAAACCCTAAACCCTAAACCCAAGACCTGAAATTAAACCATACTAAACCCTACTTAACCCAAAGCTCTCATAAAAAAGTCTGGAGCCTAGAGGCCTGCACCCGCAAATCCGTACCTAAAGCCCTGAACCCAAAGCTTGGTTTACCCTAAGCATCAAAATCACCTAAAAACCTTATAATAGTAGGGTCTTTGGGCCCACATTCCTTCAAATATGAAACCTTACATGCTTAGGGTTATGGCTAAGGATTAAGCGTTTAGGGGCTTAGGCGTTTAGGATTAAGGGTTTAGGGTCGAGGCTTGAGGATGTAGGCTTTGGAGAATACCAGGGCCTCAAACGTTTTAGGGTTTAGGGTTTAGGGTTTAGGTAGCATGATGGCCCAAAATGCATAAAAGGAGCCTGCAAGGCCTCATCATTCTACATACCCTTGGGCCTTAGGTAACATCTAAACCCTGAATCCTAAACGCTAAAGCCTCATCCACGAACCCTGCGCGGGATCCCTAAACCTGCACTAAAAACCCTATACTCTAACTCCCAAACTTTAAGCCCTAAACTCTAAACCATCATCCCAATGATCGCAGTTTATACTTTAAAGCCCCAACCGCTACCCTCAACCCGGAACTCTAAACCCTGTCAACGGACAACCCTCCACCACCTTGGTCCTGGTATACCTGGAGATCCTCCTTCGGAGGAATGCCACTCGCCACAGCCCCGACATGCCTGCGGGTCTATTTTTGCTTGGAGGCTCTTCTCTCCGGATGAGGGTACAGGGATACATGTATTTATATATGTGTATATGTATATGTATATGCATATGGTACGTGCCCAAAATAGGGGGACTCGAATATACACCGTAATATGCTACAGTCCTGATATTTAAAGGGACCCCTAAAAAGGTACCCCTTAACCCGAAACTGTAAACCCTGTAGATAAAATACAAGGAACTTATGGAAGGAACTTATGGAAGTCCCTATTGAAGATTATATAGGCCCAAAGGGTCCTAAGTACCAAAATAGGGAATACTTACCCAAACCATAAGGGAAGTTACCACTACAGAAACCATACTTTGCACCATACAAGTACTTTGGACCCTTTGGGAGGGTGCATCTTTGAGAAACTCCGATTCGTCAGTCGCGCAGGACACAGGAGGCAGGACAAACTAACGCGGCTTAGGGTTTAGGCGGTTTGAGGTTTAGAGTTTCGGGCTCAGGGGTTTCCCAAAAACCCTAAACCCTAAACCCCTAAACCCTAAACCCGTAAACCCCTAAACCCTTAAACCCTAAACTGTTAAAGGGCCATACAAAAACAGCCGTCCACCTAAGGCTCTCCCATGCCAGTTCCAGGGAGGAGGCTGTGAAGTTATTGGGAGCATGGATCGGAGCAAGTAGCCAGGATTTAGGGGTGGGGCACAGGCTTAGGGGTGTTGGAGGGAAATCATAGCCTGCTTGGCCCTTGGGAAGCTAACTTGAGACCGAAGAGGCATCAAGGTCAGATGTCTTCCGGATACCCCTCAACCCTAAACCCTTAACCCAGTATCATCCACAAGCCCCTGGAAGCCTGGTAATTTTTTATGAGTTATAGTATACTAAATACTGAGGTCATGCAGGATTGCAGAATCAACAGTATGTGCAACTCAGGGTAACCCGACTTTGAAAACCCTGAACCCTAAAGCCTACACATCCCTACTACACACACCTTGCATGGGTCCCCCAATTCTGACAACACCCTTACAGCTTCAAAGCAGGACTAGGCGCATGCTGCCGCATCACACACGCTAACCCCAACCTTTAACCATAAGCCTAGGATCCCCAGTGCCCAAGGAGTGAACAAAAAGGATCAAAGCCTGTACTGTAACTACAGTTACTCAAAATCCAAGTACGTTGTTAAGTTATCGGGTACTTGCACGCACTCAGGCAGGGTTTAGGACTAAGATGCGCCAGGTGTAGGTAGAAACAATTGTGTCAATACCGGACCCGCCTGTGATAAGCTTCCGAATTCATTCTACTGAGAAGTCCACAACATAAAGATGACGTTCTCTCACTTGTCGCTCCTGTCTGATTCCCGCGCCTGCCTGCCAAGATGTGCTGCCCGTGGCGAGAACAACCCTGAGAATCAAATGAAGAATGGGGTCCATACCCTTAAGCCCATAAGCCCGAGACCCTGAACCAAATCTCTTCAAACTCTAAGCTCAATCTCTTCTCATGCTGCTGACCAATAACTCTGATAATCGTGGCCTGTTTTCTGCAGCGGCAGGTACAAAGGTGATGTACGGCTCTGGTAGCTCTCCAGCTTCCATTGCAGCCTCAAAAGGGTTCAGGGTTTAGGGAGCTCCACTTGCACTAAGAGGGTTTCTTGCAGCTCCAAGCCTCAAAGGAGGGCTATCAGATGATGAACATAATTAAAATTCTCATTTTCGTGGTCTTACAGGGACCAACCTTAAAACGCGAAACCCTTATTGATCGCGGTCGGTTTTGAATCATTATGGCTCCCACAGAAGGTTGTTGGAACTTGATGCCCTATGCAGTTTGCGCTTGTAGCCTGTACTGAATTTATTGAGTTATTCATCCTTTCCTTCATTCATTTGGTCAGCCACACATATGAGTAGGGCTGCTATTGGTTGTTGAACATAGTAAAATTATATTTCTGATATAAAATGCTACACCCCAAAGGGAGGATGTAATCTACTATATATTGGGTACCATAGTATCCCCAAATAAATACTACTCATATGTACATACGTACGCACATACATCACATACCTACACACATACACGCAGGAGGCCACTCACTCACTCACTCGCTCACTCAGTCAACCAATCAGTCAATCAATCAATTACTCCTTCATGAACACCCTTACCCTAAGCATCAAAATCACTTAAAACCCTTGAATAGTATGGTCTTTGGGCCAACTTCCTTCTAATATTAATCCTTAGATGCTTAGGGTTACAGATCCATGTGTACGCTCAACGAAAATCAGAAAAGTCTGTTTCCCCTCATATTCAACAAAAAAGCCCACCCCAGTCAGAGCTATAGTCCAAGATATGTTGCTACTGTTGATTTATTGTTTAGGGTTTTGGGTTTAGGGTTTTAGGGTCCCTAAATTACTGTAATTCCTAGTACTGTAAGGACTTGAAGTGGTGCAAAATTTCTTCCATCAACAGTATGGTGCGGAAGCTGTCACTGAATCTGCAACGGTTTTGTACTCCACAACGTCAGATCTAGTTTGTCAGGAAAGCACTGCAGTCCCGTCAAAAGTTTGCAAAACAACCCTAAACCCTAAACCCGATAGTGTTTTGGGATCCCTTTAGAGGTAGCAACCCTAAACCCTAAACCCCTTAGCCACTACCCAAACGAGGAAACATGTCAGGTACTGGCCAAGTGTGATAAGGGAAGGTGCAGCCATGCCGTCCAGAAACGAAAGTTAAAATCGAATATAGGGAACCTAAATGGGAATTTAGTGTTTAGGGTTTAGGGTTTTGGGCTGAGGCCATTCTACACCAGAAGTAGTCGATGAATCTAGGACCATTATCTAAGTAGTTATTAGAATAGATCCCTGCAGTACGTCGGAACTCGCAATCACTACCCAATGCTAGCAACTGACCCATTCCAAGCCTCAAATATACTAAAACCGTAAACCGTAAAGATCAGATATCAGGAAGCTCTACGTCTGAATCCGCTATCCCCAGGACCCCAAGTTTAAGGAAACCCTGGATCAACCCGAAGTCTCTGCACCTTGAAGCGTAGGTCATTCATCCCTACAGAGACAGTTACCCAAAATCAAGGTTATACGGTTTAGGGTTTAGCGTTTCCTAAACCCTAAACCCCTAAACCCCTAAACCCCAAAACCCAAAACCCAAAATCCTAGACCTTAATGGCCCACTAAGAAGCCACCTCTAAGGACGGTTACTGGGAGGGAGAAAGACCCAACTTTGACATAAACCCTAAAGCGGTTTAGGGTTTAGAGGTTAGGGTTTAGGCGTTAGAGCTTAGGGGTTTAGAGTTTAGGGTTTAGGGTTCAGAGTTTAGGGCTTATAGGGTTTAGGGGTTTAGGGTCCCTAAACCTGACCCCTAAATCCAAACCTTCATCCCTAAACCTTATCTCTAAACCCTAAGGAGGGACTCCCTAGTTACAAGTTGGGCTATAACTTGGGATCACTATGGTTATAAATTCCATAAGTTGTAGTTATAGGACTTATAAGTATAATTATGTAACTAGGGGCCCCTCCTTGTATCTCTAAACCCTAAACCCATAACTCCATAAATTCAACAAACTCCATTAAACCCTTCACATCCCCCTAAACCCGAAACCCTAAACTCTAAACCCTAAACCCCCAAACCTACAAGCCCAAAACCATGGATGCCTCGTACAACGGCCCTGGGCGTTCTTGCGGGCTCTTTGCTTGGCCTGCACCAGCCCCAAAGGGTCCAAGTACTCAAGAGTTTAGGGTTTAGGGTTTAGGGCTTATAGTGGGTTTATAGTGTTCAGGATTTATGGGCTTTAAGGTTGACAGGGTTTAGGGTCTATAGTGTTCAGAATTCATGAGGTTTAGGGTTTGTAGGGTTTAGGGCTTATGCTGTTCAGGATTTCTGGGGTTTAGGGTGTACAGGGTTTAGGGTTTAAAATGTTCGGGATTTAGAGGGATTTAGGGTCTAGGGTTTATGGTGTTCAGGATTTATGGAGTTTAGTCTTTATATGGGTCTATATTGTTCAAGAGTTATGGGCTTTAGGGTTTATAGGGTTTAGGGCTTAGGGCTTACGTGGACGTCAGAAGTAGAGAATCCATGGCAACAAGCCCGAATAAATCCTATATAGTTGTTTCCCAAAATTAGGGGAACCGCAATATAGACCCGAAAATACTATAATCCTTATTATGGGGACCCCGAAAAAGGTACCCCTAGTTTTGGGAAACCCCCATATAGTAGATAGGTATTTCCTCAAAACCTCCTAAAAGTTGTGGTCCCTGTTTAGGGGTGCCTGACAATTCTATAGGGTACTTGGGTCTATTTTGTGTAAAGGGTAACCCCATCTGACTGGTAGAGCTGACGAGGGGTATGGGAGAGTTCAGCACCAAAAGCCGTGGAACGAGGACGAAACTACAAAGCCTCAGGCGATCTCAAACCTGTAGTACCCCCCCCTGAAGCTCTTGGACCCTCATACTACGCCCGAACCTTAGCCCCAAACCTAGACCCCAAACCTTTGACCCTAACCCCCAGGGCCCAATCCTTCCAGCATCTCTGCTGCGACTTCGAAGGCAGGTTCGTCCACGACCGGCCTCCGCTTGCACGGTAAGGGCTCTCTACGCCAAACAGGTCTAAGGTTCCGAGGTTTAGGGTTTAGGGTTCAGCTTCAGTACTACGATGAATGGAGGAAAGCTTACACCGTGTATTAAAATACCCCAAACGTGATCATTCCCAGGGTATAGGGGGAAAAAGGTGGTGCGAGAATTTTTCCAGCCACCGTAGGACGCTCCTAGTGCCCTTAACTTGGACTATAGAGCCCTAAGTACCAATACAGGGAATACTTACCCAAACCATAAGGGAAGTTACTACGACAGAAACCATACTTTGTACCCTAAACCCTAAACCCTAAAACCTAAACCCTAAACCCTAAACACTAAACCCTTTTCTTTGTACCATACAAGTACTTTGGTCCCTTTGGGTTGGACTATAGAGCCCCCCCAATAGCGGGTACTTAGGCGCCAATAGAGGGTAGGGTTTAGGGTTTAGGGTAGGGTCTACAGTCTAGGAACAAAACCTCGCTACCCTGAACGGGTTTGGGTTAAGGTTGCTAGTAACACATGGGCAGGGGGACAAGTAGAACAAATCCTCCGACTAAACCCTAAACCCCTTAACTTTCCATGTTCCAACTTGCAATTAAGCCTTTGCAGCCTTCCTTCCGCTCATAAATGGTAGTTTCCCCAAACAGAGGGACCCCAGCGTACCCCCCCAAAGGATTCAAATCCTGACTACAGGGCCTCCAAAAACACACGCCTAATTCTGGGAAGCTCGCCCAGATGATGATAAGAATTCAGCGACATTGCAACACTTGGTTTCTTCAACGCTCTTTTGAAAGTTTTTCATTTCAGCTCCATTTGGTATCTGAAAGACGAAGCCACAAAGTGAAGTGCTTAAGTTGTACAAGAGAGAAGTCCCACTAAAACTCAAGGGGATCTCTAGTTTTAGGTGTCCTTTTCGGAGGAACAGGCATTTGGAGACACCCCACTTTCTTTTGTGCAATAGCCGCATGTTATTCTATCAAATCCATCCCGCCTCTTTTTTGCGCTGCCACACCCCCCCATGTCATACAAACTTCCGACAGTGCCATTTACAATGCAACATTTTGCCTCACAGGGGAATATCAGATAACATCAGGGTGCGGGTGTTGTAGAACTAGTTGGGTACAGCGCGAAGCAATAATGCAAGACCCTCCTAGTACCTTTGATTGGGGATTGATGACTCCTGATAGGGGGTGCAATTTACTTTAATCCAGCAGTACAACATCTCACGTGAAGCTTGTTTTACTTTTAGCGCAGAGTGGCACTCCGTTACCCAACACAAAAGACTATCTATCAACCGTATGCTCCACACTAAGCCCAAAATCTTAAACCCTGAGCCCATAAATCCTAAACCCTCTGTCTTAACCCACACACCCCACAACCCTAACTGCACCCCGAAAGAAGGCAAATTCATGGCCCTGTTATACACCCGAAAATGGTCTAAAAGGGAATTATTCTACATGCTTTGAAGTTCCAGGAAAATTCTTAACCCTCCTAAACCCGAAACCCTAGACCCTAACCCTCGACCCTGAACCCTGAAGCCAGCAAGAAGCCTGGGTTGAGGCTTAAAGTCCGCAGCAGACTCCTGGACCGGCTCTGCCTCTGAGTCCTTCACGCAAAGTGCTTAAGTTTTTGGCGGCTCTAGGTAGTAGGATTCGAGGGTTTATGATACAGAGTTCAGGTAAGGCTCGTATAAGGGTGAGGGGGCTATATGAGCTACGAAGGACGACGACACGAGACTACAAAGGGGACCCTCATGTCAACCCCTCATGGTCCCCTGGTAAACCTAATATTGACCCAAACCTTCCAAACCCTAAGCCCTAAACCCGAAACTTGTAGACCCCGAACCCTGAACCCTAAACCGGGTGTCCACCTGAAGACTACACACCTAGGGGGTTAGGGCTGAGGGTTTAGGTTTTAGGGGGTTTGGGGCTTATAGGGCTTACAGGGAGGGGCCCCCCAAGTTATAATAAGTTGGAGTATAAGTTGGAATGAGTATGAAAAGAAGTTCCAGAAATTTTAGTTATAGGACTCATAAGTATAATTACTTAACGGAACGATGGGACCCCTTCGTGTAGGGTTCCAAATCCCGATTGAGAAAGACACTGCAACAGGATGACATCAGGTAACAGAAATTGCATGTTAAAATTCACGACAACCGCCATACTGTAGCCCACCCAGATACGGTTAAGAAGATCACTACTGTCGAAGGCCACATGCTGCTGCACAACCCAAAGTGTATTTGCTACGCTAATCGAGGAGTGGGGCGCATAGAGTCCAGCAGCAGGAGTGTTGTACATCAACCATCTGGCTCCAGCCACAGCGCAGAAACCCTGCCTTTCCAGGCGTCCAGCGCGTACAAGCATTTCAGAATGCCTGTGTCATCCCCCAGATTGGGATTGGGCCTGCGGTCGAGCACCTTGGACTCCAGGATGCCTCCATGGGGCCCTCCGTAGTTTTTTGGGGATACTATGGTACCCCAATAATGGAGAATCAAATGGAAAAGAAAATGGAAAATGAAATGGAAACTGGGATTATATAGAGGTTATTTGGCCGCATTTGCGCCATTCCAGGTCCAGTTCCCCCTTAGGAGGGGACATTCTCCAAGCAGCTCTCGGCAGCTCAAACTTTCAAGGCAGCAAGCTCCGCAAGAGACGAGCCTGCCACACCTGGTCCGTGAGCTTGTGTATCTCGTCCACTCGTCTTCAGGTCTAAGTACTTCTTCCTAAGGGTCCAAGGACCCAAAGAATAGGGTTCTAGGGCTCAAGTACCCATAATATCATAGTATTTGGGCCTAAAACCTTCTTCTTTGGGCCCTTGGACCCTTAGGGTCTGATAGAGCACATCGTTGCAGTTCTGAAGATCATCTGTCTTATGCAGAGCATCCTTCAAGGCGGCTTCCCTAAACCCTAAAACCCTTAAACCCTAAACATGGGGATTTCCCAAAACTAGGGGCACCATTTTAGGGGCGCCCATAATGAGGATTAGAGTATTTGGGGGTCTATATAGGGGTCCCCTTAGTTTGGGAAACTACCCTATAGTTGTAAGTACAAACCAACTTGTCGCTGAACTGAACAACCCTTTAGTGAACCCCTGAGTCTGTGGCATAGGAATTCAGGGCTTGTAGGCGTGTGTGGAGCCTCAGGGTAGGCGCACCACAGTCCTTGTCACGTTGGGAAGCTGGGCTTTCGTGTGGAGCCTCGTGCCCGCTGCCTGCAGTGCAATCTTCTGGGTTGCGGTTGAGGAGCTTAAATAAGTAATATGGGTAAATTGTAAATGAGAGAGTTTCCTTATTTGTTATACCTACACCCCAAACGTAGGAAAAATAATAGTCCAAAACACCTAAAATAACCCAAAAGGCGAATATTCTACATACTTTTGAGGTTCAGGTAGTAGCGTAGTTTAAGTTCGTTAATAGCAACCCAGAATCTTGGAGGCTGTGGGTTGTAATGCGGAGATCTATGCTCGCCAGGTCATGTAGCAGCTTGTCCCAGATTAGGGTTTTAGGGTTTTAGGGTTTTAGGGTTTAGGGCCCCCTATTCAATATTAGGGTTATGCTGAGGTTATATAGGGGTTATAGGGGGCTTGGGATAACAAAACTCAAGCGTTCTATATTCTTGCGTCCTGGACAAATGATCTCCCTCAGCCTCTATAAACCCTTATCTTGCTGGTGCTTGAGGTACCCAGGTCCTCCAGTGTAGTTCCTTTTTGGGTAGTATATTATAATCCCTTACCAAATTGACCATAGCAAGCCCGAAAAGAACTACATCGAAGCCCTTGGGTAGAGTGAACTTGGGTATTCTGCATGGGCTACATCTCGGGATGATAAAGGATCCTCACCCCTCACTCCTCCTTACGCAACAGTATTTTGCATGTAAGGCGACGAAGCAAGAACCGACACGCTTTCGCATGTGAGTCATAGGTGAGAACCCCTAAACCCTAAACCTTGTATATGCCCGAAGACAGCACCCCGTGCCCTAAAGCATTTGTTTCAAGTGTCACGTACTTGAACCCCCCTAAAGTACGCAGAATACTGGCCTTTGTTTAGGGTTTAGGTTTATGACTCTGTTTAGGGGTCTTCTGGCCATTGTTTCACCCACTCTTCAAGTCCAGGTAGTCGGTTTTGATGGACCTGTACATGCACCACATGCTGACAATGTGGGTGCCCACACTGGTGCTGAGAATACACAGGGTGAGCAGGTGACTTCTACGATATCAGCCCGCTCTAACAATGCGTGGCTTTTCAATTTTTCTCCCAATTAAGCAATCCCTCTTGTAGTTACAACGACACAAGAAACCCTAAGCCATAAACCCTAAACCCTCGTAGTTAATTAAAGGACAGAGTATTCTTTCCCCGACAGATCCCCATATCCTGCCTTTGCCCGGGCTGTTATTCTCAGCCGAGTCCGTCTCTTCGGCTGCTTTGGCGTCTACTGGCATCCTGCAGGGTTTGCAGTTTAGAGCTTAGGTTTAGCTTACTGCGTGTTAGCAGGGGAAATGGAAAATATCATATAGGGATTATATAGGACTATATTCCTTTCTTCCCTGCAGGGCATCAGGGAATATTATACATCTGGATCATGTTTCCTTTACCTAAACCCCAAAAGTATTTAAAATGATAGCCCTAAATCCATAACAACATCCATGAAGGCCATTATTTTACATACTTTCGGGGTTCAGGTAAGTAAGCCCCAAAACCCTAAACCCTAAACCCTGAAACCCTAAATCCCTTAAAGCAAAACGTCCTCGGCTCGGCGTCCAAATCGCAAGCAAACGGCTCAGGCGCGGGCGCGTCCGCGTGTGCAACAGCGGCCTTCCAAGCAAGTTCAGCAAAGAGTGGTTGTTTGGGTTTAGGGTTTAGGGTTTTAGGGTGTAGGGTTCTTTGTCCAAGGGCTTCTATGTAGTTCCTTTGTGGATTTGTTAGGGTTTTTGGGGTAGGGGATTATACTACAGTACCCAAACAGGAAGTACACAGGAGGGTCTGGGTATGATCCTTGTTCGGAATTTAAATGGTAGAGTATGAAAGTCACTAAACCACAGAAACGTGTGCACGCGAACGTCAGTTTCGTCAATTGCTAGTGTGAGGGGGCCCAGAACGAAAAAGAGTATACAGAGGTCTCGAGAATTACAAAGCGGCTACCACGCATTTTATGCCGCCACATACATGAGGTGCTTGGTGAGGCTTTAAAATTTACAGACTTCATGCAGGCTTCTTGAGTTATAAGTTATAACATATAGTAAGCTTTTGAAGAATAATGAACAATACGAGCCATGCATGGGAGCTTTTGATTCGGGAGTCTGAGTAATCAGAATACGTTTCTTACATACCCTGTACATACACTCAAGACTCCCTATGATCTGTCATGAAAAGCTTGAAGAGCCCAAGTGGGGGGCGCTAAGATTCCAACTGCCGAAATCTGGAACGCAACAGTTCGACCTAAGGTTCCAGCTGCCGAAATCTCAAATGCAGCAGTTCGACTCAAGCACTATGAGGCTTCGGTTTAAAACCTGACCCCGTCCATGTGCGGTCTTAACCACTTGAATGCTCAAGGATCTGAAGGAAAATGTTTGGGTGCAAGTGGATCCCCCTACATGTTTATATACGTATACATGCATGCATACATAAATGTATACATACACTTGTGCTTATGCTTATATGCGTACTTTGGGTCCACCGCGTGCCATTTGGATACATGAACCCTTAGGCTAGGTGTGGCGCAGGCCTCGTCCGGCTGGGACACTGGGCTTCCTTCAGCAGTCTCCTGCCTTCTGCCTGCAGCGGACTCTTTGAGCAGCGCAATCTTTGAGGATATGATCAACATCAAGATCTGCACGTGATGATACAGAAAGCCTAAAGCCTATACACCCTAAGCAGATCTAAGGCCAGAATTTCATGTAGAAGCCTTTCCCGGACATATCATGTCCTTGAAAGTGACAGTGATCGATCACATCGACATTCCCTAAGCCCTTGTTTTACTGGTGCGGGCACCGGAGTCAATACAGGTGCTCTAAGGGTATTTACAACAGGATTGTACGTACCTGAACCCCAAAAGTATGAAAAATAATAGCTTTAAACCCAGAATAATAGCCATCAAGGCCATTATTTACATACTTTTGGGGTTCAGGTAGGGATAGTTATAGGGATCCTCACCCCTCACTCCCCCTTCACCCGCATGTGAAGGGAACATTTGCAAGAATCGAACGCCTGTCCCGCATGATCCATATAGGCAAGAACCACTCTTTCTGTTCACCGGAGGACAGCACACCCAACCCTGATAAACCCGCAGCCCAGACCCTGAAGAGTCCTCTTTAGGTCTTACACAAGTCGGCTTTAATCTAACGGACCCGGAAATGCAGCACATTCTAAAATATGGTGGGCACCCTCAGTGCTCCTTGGAATAATGAAAGCTCACTTGTGAGTTTCAGAGCTGGCTCTAACTGTGTGCAGCGCTTCTGCTTCTCCCCAAACACTCCGCTACGTAGTGGCGCTCCCTCCTGTAACAAAAGAGTACTCGGCAGGACTCCATATCCTGCCTTTGCACGGGCTGGCATTCTCAGCCGATTCCGTCTCTTCAGCTGAGTTGGCGTCTGCTGGTATCCTACTACAGGGTTCGCAGTTTAGAGCTCAGGTTCCGCAGTTCAGGGGCCCTAACTGGACCCCAAAAGTATGTAAAATGATAGCCCTAAGCCCATAATACTAGCCATATACAGGCCATTATTTCACATACTTTTTTGGTTCAGGTATAGCGTGTAGCATGCAGGTTTCAGGCCGAACCGGCCCATGTATCTTCACACCAAGGTGAAGTTTGCAAGGTGATTCCAAGGAGCGGCCCCATAGTTACATAGCTATACTTATAAGTCCTATAACTGCAATTTGTGGAACTTATAACCTTAGTTACCCCAACTTATAACTAGGGGGCCCCTCCTTGTAGAGGCTAATACGCAGAGGGTGTCTGGCGACTGAACCCCGTGCTGGCCAAAACATATGCCGGGATGAATCTTTAATCCTTAACTCAAGTCCCGCAGCCCTTAACCATAAACCCCCAAACGCCCTTACCTAAACCCCAAAAGTATGTAACCCTACAAACTACTTTTGGGGTTCAGGTAGCCTTCATGAAGGCAGAAAGTCCTCGGCTTCGTGTCCAGCTCGCCAGCAAGTGGCTCGGGAGCGGGCACGTCCACGTTTGCAACAGCAGCCTCTCAAGCAAGTTTCGCATAGGGTTTAGGGTTTAGGGCTGGGTCCAGTCCTTGTTGGGAAGTAGGCTATGAGACTGTCTCAAAGCAAAAGCCACAACAATCACCATGAAGTACCGACATTCACGAGTCCTCAGGACACGTTCTTAGGCAAATGGTAATGTTGTCAATTGCTAATGTAACGGGATGCTGAGGTCGCCAGAATTACAAAGCGGTTAGGGATTGCTCGCGGTTCATGACATCAGCTTTTTGGTCATCATTTGGCGCTTCAAGGGAATCATACAGGTGTGCTGGGTTCTGACATAGGCAGGAATAGTAAACAATACCAACCGTGTATGAGGCCTAGTCATCTGGGCGTTTCTTACATCCCCGGTACATAACCCCAAGGCTCCCTATGATCTGTCAGCATCTCTAAAGCAAGTTTTCAACTCAAGCACCATGAGGCAAAACTTACCTCAATGCCTTCACAGCTACCCCGTCCATGCACGATCCGTTCCGTGCCTTAGCCCGAAATGTCCAAGTATCTGAGGAAAAATGGATCAAAACGGGTCTCATACATGTGTACATATGTACCTCTATATATCACACATAATATTGTATTTGATTACGTATACTTGGGGTGCACATTGTGTGCTGTTTTGGCACTTGGACCCCTAGAGTAGGAACGGCACAGGCCTCGTCCCACTGGGAAACTGGGCTATCTTCAGGAGCCTCGTCAACGCTGCCTGCAGCGCACTCTTGGAGGCTATGGAGGCGTGATCTTTCTCGTTGTTTTACAATGATAATGCATACCTGGACACCCAAAGTAGGTAAAATAATGGGCCAAAACCCCTAGATATTATCGCCAAGAAGGCCATCATTCTACATACTTTTGGGGTTCAGGTAAATTGAAGGTAGTGAGGTCACGCAGAAGCTTTCCCGGAAGTCTTGGCTTTGCGCTAACAGCAGCTTAGCCACCATCTCCTCTTCAGTGAACGCGCGTACTCTGGAATAGGTTGCATTGGGATTGAATATGGGGATCGTTGTAGGGATCCTCCCCCCTGACTTCCCCTTTAGCTGCAGCAAGTTACATGCGAAGTGAACAATGGCAAGAATCGACCGCTTGTCCCGCATGATTCATACAGGCAACAGCCCCTCTTTGTATGCACCCAACGACAGCCCTTCCAACCCTGCAAACTCAACAGCCCAGACCCTTCAGAACCACTCTTTTGGTCTTACGCAGTCCGCTTTAACGGACCTGGAATGACAGCACATTCTGAAATGGGGGGGGGGGTGCGGGAGCACCCTCAGTGGTTCTTGGAATAACGAAGGTTCACACGTGATTCATCTTCAGAGCTCACTTTAACAATGCAACATATCATATTGGGGTTATATGGGGGTTATAATATTGGGGTTATATGGGGATCCTCTTGTCGCTGTAAGGACAATTTTGGGACCTGCCTTGGCACGGACTGGCATTCTCAGCCGATTCTCGCCCTTCAGCTGCTGTGGCGTCTGCTGGCATCCTACAGGGTTCGCGGTTTAGAGTTTAGGTTTTGGGGTTTAGGGCTCTAGCATGTAGCATTCAGGATTCAGGCCTATGTGGCCCATGTACCCTCACACCAAAGTGTCGCTGTTTGGCTCGAGATACGGGTTAGATACTGAAGTTTGCCAGGGGATTCGAGACCACTACTGAAAAAAGCATGCGGCGAGGCGGCGACTTCCCAAGGCATATTCCCCAACAAACCTTCAATCCTGAACCCCAATGTGGAAGCCATCAACCCTACCCAGAAGGTCCAAGTAGCGAAATATTGGGCATTATATAGTTCCAACATGCCATAATGTAAATGGTTTTGGGCGCCGAAGCCGTATATAATATTTGAGTAGGGTACCAGGACCCTTGGGGCTGGGTACCAGGTGCTAAAGCAAAACGCTCCTCAGCTCAGCGTCCAGATCGCCGGCAAGTGGCTCGGGAGCAGGGGCGTTCGTGTCCGCGACTGCAGCCTCCAATTCGCCAAAGACAGGTTCTTTATCATCCTTGTTGAGAACTAAATGAAGCTACTAGCGTATCGAAGCCACTAAGCTCAAACAATCACGTGCACTCAGGACATTATGGGGCAAGTTGTGGTGTTATCGGTTGCTGATGGAATGGGCTGCTGAGAGTGTGAAATTACACAACGGTTAGCTGTTTTACGCGGTTCAATACATCAGCTTGTTGGTCGGCTTTTTGATCGAATTAATAAGTTTGCATTGTTCGAGTTTCAATTGTTCGGGTCGTACGATAAATGCACCCCCCCTCCAATATTAACTGCGGGTCGGAATATACATTAGGGGGAGCCCTTTAATATCAGGGGTAAATAATTAAATTACCTGGACCCCAAAAGTATGTAAAATAATAGCCCTAAAGCCATAATAATAGCCATGAAGGCCATTATTTTACGTACTTTTGGGGCCCAGGTACTTTGTTTTGGGTCCACACCAGGTGCTGCTTTGGACCCATGAAATAGGCACGGCAGAGGCCTTCTCCTGCTGGAACGCTGGGCTTTCAGGAGCCTCCTCCCCGCTGCCTGCAGCGAAATCGCGGGGGCTGTGGGGTTGAAATCTGTTCGCTCCTTTCCTTTTTTAAACTTTACAGTTGATGATAAAGAGATCTCAGGTCGTGAGGTCATGCAGAAGCTTTCCCGGACATATAGCTCAGAGAAACTTAGCCATTCCACAGTGGTGCGTCCTTAAATGACGTGCTGTATAGCGAATGCTTATAGTCTGCGCTCACTCCCCCTTTGGCAGCAGCAAGTTACATGTAAAGCGAAGATGCCAGAGCCGAATGGCTTTACGGCATGGTTGATATGAAGCAACCCCTCTTGGTATGCACGCGAAGACAGCACTCCAATCCCTGCAAACTCTGCAGTCCAGACCCTGAAGAGCCCTCTTTTCGTCTTACACAGCCTTCAATGTAGCGGTGAGTGAGCACCCTCAGTGAGCGTTGGGATAAGCAAGGCTCACACAGAGCTCGCTTTAACAGTGTACAGTATTTGTTCTCCAATTGCCTCTTGTCGCTGTAAGGACAATTTTCGGAGCTCCATATCCTGCCTTTGCACGGACTGGCATTCTCAGCCGATTCCGTCCCTTCAGCGGCTTTGGCGTCTGCTGGCATCCTCCAGGGCTCGCAGTTTAGAGCTTACTGGCATATAGCATTCAGGATTATTCAAGCCTAGCTGGGCCATGTACCTTCACCCAGAAGTGCCGCCAGATGGTATGAGATACTGCTACACTGCATTCAAGAAGTTTGCAACGGTTTTTGTTAACAAACGACTGCCAGCGTTCAAAAAGGGGATGCAACAAATGAGCTTCATGTTTCCCTCAAGCATACTCCCCAACAAATCTTCAATCCTGAACCTTAACTCCAAAGTCATCAACCCTACTTAGAAGGTCCAAGCACCCAAAACATGGGGCTTGAGTTCCAAAATGCAATAATGTGCTTGGTTTTGGCTCCGAAAACCATATCTTTAATATCTGGGTATAGGGTACCTCAGCATTAGGTTGAGAGGCCAAGTGCTAACGCAAAACGCTCCTCGGCTGGGCGTCCAGCTCGCCAGCACACGGCTCAGGAGCAGGGGCCTCCGCGTCCACGACGGCGGCCTCCAACGCAAGTTTGTCAAAGACTGTGTTTTGTGTGTGTGTGTGTTTCCACCCTTGTTGGGAAGGGAATAGCTGTTAAGCGTCAATCGTGCTGTAGGTGTGACTTTTTGGATCATGTTCGCTGTTGGGGTTTAATATGCAGAGACATTACAGAAGGCGTTGCACAATGCCCCGGTGCTCAACTGGGCCTGGCATGGGGCGCAAGATTGAGGCTTTGGGCTTAGGATGTGGGATTTGGGCTGAGGGTGTAAGGTTTGGTTTGACAGTTGGAGCTGTAACCAGGATCTTGGACAGGTCCAAGTAGCCCAAGTAAAGATTTTGCGGTAGCAAATGCTACGGTGTCCCTGCCGGGCGAGACCCTCAAGAATTGGCTCTACAGAAACTGTATATAATTCGTACTAAAAGAAGAAGATGTTCTGAGGTGCATGGCGGGGTACATGCAGCGTATATATGGTAGCTTCCAAAAAAGAGGGGACTCCAATATAGACACCAAATACTATAATCCTTATTATGGGGGGCCCTCAACAAAGCACTTTAATTTGGGAACCCCCATATCTGACTCTGCCTTGGGATCTCAGTTTTTGTCATGGTCCTGGTCAGCGCAAGTTGCCGGTATCTTGCCCAAAGACTGGAAAGGCCTTCTATGGGACACCCTGGGCCCAAAAGCACTTAACTTACATGGGAACCCCTCAGCCATAAACTCCAAAGCCGTAAGCCCCTAAACCCTAAGACCCTAAACTCTAAGTTAAACTCTAAACCCTCGAACCCTAAAACTCTAAACCCTGAAACCCTTAAAGCCTAAACCCTGAGACCCTAAACCCTAAAACCCTAAACTCTAAACCCCGAAACCCTTAAAGCCTAAACCTTGAAACCCTAAACCTGAAAACCTTAAACTCTAAACCCTTAAAGCCTAAACCCTGAAACCCTAAAGCCCTACACCCTAGACTCTCAAGCCAGGATAAAAAATTGTATTCTCGCCCACCCCTTTGACAGATTTCTCAGCAATAAACACTCAGTAAAGGGAGCCTACTTTGGGCCTTTTAGAGCAAATTTCGAATTCGTGAAGCACATGGAGCCACGTCAAAAGAGGCCTGGGAGCGTGGAAAAACCCCAGAACAGGCCCACAAGCCCCAAAAAGCAAAGAAAAGGCCCGGGACCAGAACGTCAGAAAAAGTACAAGGAATCTAGGACTACGATATGGATGAATTTAGGCCCCCTATAAAGACCGTATTCTTGGAGTTTGAGGCTTCATGCCTCGTGCTGCTGGGGCGCAGATCCCTCTGCTGGCTCCGCTTGCCGGTCACCTGTGACATGAATATTCCTTTCGGTCATAGGATCCTACACTAGGGTGAGGGGTTAAGGGGTTTCGGGATTGGAATTTATGGGGTTTAGGGTTTAGGGTATACTACCCCCCAGTCCAACACCCCTGAACCACAAATGAAGCCCATATACATAATCCCTAAAGACCACTTTATGTTATCACACTTGGGCCTTGTTTGAGGCTGGGGGGGCTGTCAGGCTAGCGGTAGAATAGTATCCATCGTTGGGCTTTGGTCAGTTTTTCACGCTGTGCGAGGGCCGACAGGGGGATGTCACAGCACCATAGGGTCATAGGGTTTACAAGGAATGTGTGGGGATTACATGGCCTGCCCTAGACCCTACCTAATCCCCAAACATATGTAAAACAATAGCCCTAAACCCATAATAATAGCCACAAAGGCCATAATTTTACATACTTTTGGGGCCCAGGTAAACCCCAACCCCTGGACTGGTAGTTCCTTGGAATCGTTGTTCATGTAAGCAATCATTTTTGCCGGACAGGTGCTACGAACAACTTGCCATCATGCTGCTCAGGAGCTTCTGAAGAGCTTGATGTTCCAACAAAACTATACCTGAACCCCAAAAGTATGTAAATGACAGCCCTAAACCCATAATAATAGCCATGAAGGCCATTGTTTTACATACCGTTGGGTTTCAGGTACACCCTAAACCCTAAACCCAACAGCAGGATTAACAAGGCTAATGTCTCTAGTATTCTCTTGAGTGGTGCTCAACCCGCTCTTGCTACCCTAAACGCAAAGCCCAGAACCCTAAGCCTCAAACCCTGACCGTGAGCCATAAACCCTGCTCCCGCACAGGGTCCATGTAGACATGTAGGTATATCGTATATACTTGGGCCCTGAAGTGGCTAATTATATTGGAACCCTTTTGGGCCCTAAGTATATACTACATGAGCTAACAGCCAATACCCCTAAACCCTAAACCCTACACCTTGGGTACTGCCCCCCCCCAGTAACAGTTTATATTAGGGGTCCTATTCAGGGCTATACACAACCATATTATAGTTATTATCCAACTGTTACTGAGGAGGGGCAGTACCCAACCTACACCCCTTATTAAGGGCTCTATCAGGGACTATACTAAACTACGAAAGGGATCTTGAAGTCCGCAGCTCAGGTCTCCTAACAAGGCTAGTAATTGACATTAGCTCTATATACCTATCCTAAACCCTAAATCCTAACCCCTAAAACCCTAAACCCTGAACCCCTAAACCCTAGAGACCATAACCTAAACCCGTAAACCCTAAACCCCTAAACCCCTATACCCTAAACTCTAAATTTCCATAGAACTACATGGACCCTTTGGCTCCTTAGTCCTTGCAGACCTGGTAAACCCCTATACCCTAAACTCTAAATTCCCATAGAACTACGTGGACCTTTGGGTTCCTTGCAGACCTGGCCTTCCGACGTGTCACCGGCTGCGTCCTCATCAGGGGCAGGCGGCGCTTCTGCTTCTGCCAGTGGCGCTTCAGCTGACATCCTGCAAGCAAGATTTGACAAGGCTTTAGGGTTTAGGATTTGGGGTTTAGGTTTTTGGGGTTCATGGTTTAACGTGCAAGATATTCCCCAATTCTTTGGAGGAAAGCACAACTTAGGTGGATGGCCAAGTGGCTGCCAGAAGCAAAAACGTAGAAACAACGAACACTGGGCGCAGACGGAGAATACAAACGTAGCGCTACCAGCACGAGTAGTGCTTTTGCTCTTGCACCGAAGGAGGACTAGACACATACGCATATATATATATATACACACATGAACTCATATATACACACATATAATCAATGTTTTAGAAGAAGCTGCTAAACCCTTCACTTACTAACCACCCTCCTATTGACAGAACTCCTTCCCAAATCCTGGAAGACGACTTGTAGAAGGGCCAAGGCTAATTTTCAAGAGGCCAAGAAGAATCCCCTACAAAGTGAACTAAGGCTTAGGGCTTAGGGCTTAGGGTTTAGGGTGCTCAGGGGCTGGTGCGGGGTTCACTGTAATCAGCAAATTCCCGCATAAGACCTCGTTTGTCACCGTACCTATCTGGTTGCTGTAAAGGATCAGACAGAAAGGGATTTGGAGGAGATCTAAGTAGAAATGAGGGTCTCCTGTATAGGGTTTAGGGTTTAGGGTTTGACCCAAATAATAGGGTTTTAGGGCCCAAATATTTTAATATGAATGGTATTCTGGCCCCAAAACCCTATTATTTGGGTCCTTGGACCCTTAGGGTAAGTAGAAGTGAGGGTCTCCTGTATGTCGTACATTTGGAGTGTTCCTACGAAGTTTCATGCAGGGAACATCACACTCTGGTCAAAATTCGTACTGACCTGAATAGAAAAATTGCTTTTAGATTTTATCATAGAAACTACGGAAACCACATGGTGGCTGCGCTCACATAAGAATGTCAACCTCCCCGGTTGGATTAGGTTTGGGGGGGCTTAGAGTTCAGGGTTGAGGGTTCAGGATTCGCCGTTAAGCTTGATACAGAGGCGATGAGAACCCCGGGGCGGAACAACCTTCTTGTGTAATGAGGTCCATAGCATCCTCGCTCGGAAAAAAAATCTTTGATGCTGAAGATCCTGCATGACCTCACTGTGCTAGAATGCCATAACTCCCAAAGTACAAGGTGCTTAGGGTCATGCGAGGTTTGAGCATGAACCGCCCTGACACATTCTTCTAGGGTGCCGAGCTGCCTCATTGGGCCCTTGAGTCTAGGAACAGTTCCTACTTTATGCTACTGAATTCACAAAGCCCTACAGTAGCGAAATCAAGAAGAGAATCACGAACCTACCCCTATTAGTTAATGTTGGCAGAATGTCCATGAGCCTAGACACACTAAACAGAGGAACCTGGCTACGGAACAGCAAAACACATGCGAAGAATCACGATCAAAACCTGAGCCAATGAGAAAACTAGTTAAGCCGACCACCCAAAATCAAATCCCACAAAAAAAAAAAGCCAGGCAACTTGTAGCAAGCAGATTCGAACCCGTTTTAAATCATTATAAACAGGGCTCTATCCCGCTCCCTACCCTCCCCAAGTACAGATGCCTTCCAGATTTCTACTTGGAAGTTCTTTCCGAGTAGACCTACTAATTGTTCACCCCCCCCCCCCAAATAAGCATTGAACCACCCCAAGCCCTAAACCCTGACCCTAAGCCCTAAATCCTAAACCCTGAATCCTAAACCCTAAAATCACGCGTCCTTGCGCAGGGCTCCGTGAAAGGCTCTGGGCTTGGCTGGTTCCACCAGTCGTAAACCTGGGTTGCTGTTAAGGAACTTAAATTAAGTTACCCTAATGGGTATATAGGGTTTAGGGTTTACCATAATGGGTATATATAGCAAGTAATAGGGTTCCCCCAATAGAGTAACTTAAATTAAGTTCCTTAACTGCAACCGAGAAACGCAGCTCGAGGGACGCTCCAGGGCCACTGGAGCCTATCGGGTTGAGGGGTTTGGGGTTTACTGGGGGCTTGGGGTTTTCGCCGAGCTAACTCTTAGGGTTTAGGGTTTAGGGTTCAGGGTTCAGGGTTTAGGGTTTAGGCTTTGGGGTTTTAGCCGAGCTAACTCTTAGGGTTTAGGGTTCAGGGTTTAGGGTTTAGGGTTCAGGGTTTAGGGTTTAGGCTTTGGGGTTTTAGCCGAGCTAACTCTGTAGTGCACTAGCACGTTGAGCTTGCTTCACATGGCCGTTCTTGAGCTAAGCATGCTGGAGGAGTCTATCTCAACTTGGGGCCCTGAAACTCGATGAGCTAGATATAAGTAGACTGGCCTTGGGATAGCTGGGAATGAAGGAATGGACAAAAAAGTGGAAACTACTACAATGGGATGCATAGGGCATAGGGACGACTGCAAGGATCCATTCTTCATTCCTAGCTAACTAAAGGCCAGTAGATTGTAAAGCCCTGACCCCTCTCAACTGTTGGTCTGGTAAAACAACCTTGCTCCGCGCAGTGTTTTAGGCACGAATTTGGTGAAAAGTCCCCTACATTCCGACAGGAAGTTGCCTGGGCTATGGGCAGAATACCGCATCAAAGCCATGATCTGGCTATTTGACCATCTTTGTTGTTGGACACTGGACCTTTTTGATTGGCCACCTGAGATGTTGCGCGACACCGTGCAACTGAAACAGTCAAGGGCAGTACTTCATAGTTCATGAGCGTATGGCTTATGACAAGGTTCGCATGAATTGTGAAGGCTTACATTATGCAGTATGCAGAATTCTTCTGGATTGGCCCTGGGCTGAAAGGGTCAGGGAACGCAAAAGCCAAAACAATCCATGCTAATCCACACGACCTCCTTGTATGAAGTTCTTGAAGCAAGGATTAAATTTGAAAAGTGCATGCACAGCCATAGGCCTCATCAGCATGAGGCACAAAACTCGCTTCTGCAACATCTGGGCTGCTCCCTGATCAGAGGTAAAGGTCTTCAAAGGATGGAGAGGGTGCTTCTCAGAAGGGTGCTCAGGGAGCCATGCGATTCAGGGCTTAGGATTCAGGGTTTGAGGAATGAAGTGCAACTTGTGCTCTGAGAGCTTGCGCAGGTGATTTTGCCAAACTTCGAGGTCTTGCTCTTGACGCTACAAATCCTGCATGACCTTAGTCTACTAACTCCTATAGTTCACAAGGCTTTGGATACTTATGGCCATGCAGCTCGCTGGACTTTTCCCTGAACCCTAAATCATGAACCGCGCAGCTAGGCGTGCGAATTGAAAATTCCGAGCTGGGAGTAGTGGAAGTTTTGACAAACGGAGTCCTTTTTCGGATGTTACCTATAACAGCAAGGGCTTTCGTATCTAGGGGTAGATAAGGGGTCCCCCCAGGTATGGAAACTGAAAAGTTGAACCCTAAACCCTGAACCCTAAACCCTAAACCGAAGGTTCTTAGGAGGTTCAAGCAGGAGCTTCAGAAGAAGGGAAGGGCGCTGTAATTATCATGGGGCAAGGCGCGCGTAGGTCTAAAACTGCCTGAAGTGCATCCTAGCCCAATTGGAGGTTTAGGGTCTAGGGTTTGGGGGCCATGCTTGCTTGTAACATTGTATACCTGGGACCTACAAGCGCTCAGGAACCTAAACCCTAAATCCTAAATCTAGCCGAGGTCAACTGCATATTCAAATCGGACAGCCAAGCCCATATGGCCCCAATATAACCCCGATATAACCCCAATACACCCCAATATAACCCCTACATAACCCCCTAAACCCTAAACCCTAACCCCTACATAACCCCAACATAGCCCCAATATAACCCTGCTTCCCAACCCAAGCGGACGCCTCCACCCTGCCTCAACTGGGAGCCCGACGTGAACTGTGAGTACTCTTCAAATAAGGGCTTGAGGGTTTAAGGTTTAGGGTTTCGGGTGTAAAATAATAACCCTAAACCCAAAATAATAGCCATAAAGGCCATCATTTTACATATTTTTTTGGAGTTCAGGGATAGAAGGATCCGTGTACCTAAATCCTCCACCTACCCTCTATCAGGGCCCAAGCACCCTCACTATGAGGAGCTTTTTCAAGTAAGGGTACCAGGAAGGCTTTGGGAAAAAGTTTACACAAGGATCCCCAAGGCTCATAAACCCTAAACCCCAAAACCCTAAATCCCTTAATCCCTAGGTCTTAAATCCCTATACCCTAAACCCTAAATCCCTGAACCCTAAAGTCCTACCTCTAAACCCAAATTCCTCATGTATAAGGATCCTTGTAGGGATTCAACCCCCTCCCCCTCACACTCAAAGCACGAAAAAATCGGCCCTAAACCCGAAATCCGAATCCCTGAACTAGCCCCAAGACACATTTAGAGTTGAGCGTTTAGGGGTTTAGGGACTTAGGGTTGCAGGCTTAGGGTTGAGGGTTTAGGGCGTTTAGGGTTTCCGGAATTGCATCAGAAATCCGGACTCCAACCCGCAACCATGAAGTTGACAACGCCTTGACTGCCTACTTGAGTTTGGTGCCTTGACTCTCAGCAATATGGACCCAAAAATATGACAATCCTTGCTATAGGGAACCCCAAAAGAAAGAAGACCTGATTTTGGGAAACCCTGAACCCTAATCCCTAAACTCTGTAGAACCCCTATCTCACCCCTTCAATTACTTTAGAAGGACCCCCCCTCCCAGTTTTGGAAAACCCAAACCCTCATCCCTAAACCCTATATAACCCCTACAGAACCGCTAATTTGGGGAAACCCCCACTTGAGTTTGGAGCCTTGACGCTCAGCGGGATACAGCTGCTCCTGAGCCTCTGGCGTTGGAGACCTGAAAGCGGCTTCATGTCTTGTAGGGGCTCAGTTGCAGAAGGTTTAGGGTTCAGGCTTACCAGAGTTTAGGGTTATTAGGGCTACTAGGGTTTCAGGCTTAGGGCATTTAGGTTATGGAATAGGGTTATGAGAGTTTTAGGTTTGGGGTTATTAGGGTGTATGGTTAAGGGTTATTAGCGTTTGGGGTTTAGGGCGAGTAGGCTTCTGGTCCTTGTACGAGACTCTGGAATTCACTTTGCCTTCGCCAAGTCAAAATTGCAATCCTTGGTCTTTGTACTGAGGACCTCAACATGCTGCAACGTACTTGGTTTAGGACTACTTCGGGTTTGGGGTGATACTTGATTTAGGATTACCTAAACCCCCAAAAGTAGGCAACATAACAACCCTAAACACACAATAATAGCCATAAAGGCCATTACTTTACATACTTTTAGGGTTTAGGATTAAGTTTCAAGCTCAGGGTACCCTACCCTAGGGAAGGGCAGGGTCCAGCTGGGTATACCCTGAACCCCTAAACCCTAAGCCTACTGTTGATGGAGGAAATCTTGCACCACCTAAAGCCCCTAAAGCCCTGGCAAGTACAGTAGTTTAGGGCCCCTAGGTGGTGCAAGATTTTATCCATCAACAGTATGTTATAGGCCATCAAGTGCCTATGTGGCAACAGGGGGCCCCAAATCTTTACCATATACCAATGCTGTATGCCACCGATTAGGGGTTCAGGGCTTAGGGTCCAGGGCTTAGGGTTTGGGGCTATTGAAATAATGATTAGATTGGAAGGCTTCCCTACTGATGTCAGGCGTATTCCTGAATTAAAAACAGCATGCCCCAAAGCACACTAAGGTTCCTAATGATGTCTTCCTGGACTCCACAAGTAAGTAAAGTAACCACTGGAAACCCTTAAAGATAGCACTGAAAGGCAATTGTTCTACATACATTTTTTAGTTCAGGTTATGGCTCATTCTGCGCTGAGAGTGGTTTGGACGCTCTGGGAGACCACGCGATGCCTAACGTGGCCACAGCATGCCGTACACATCCCTAAAAAGTGGGAGCGCGCAGGAGATACACCTTCAGTTTAGGGAGGCCTAAACCCCAAAAGTATGCAAAATAATAGCCCTGAGCCCATAATAATCGCCATAAAGGCAATGATTTTACATACTTTTGGGGTTCATGGGGGACCTACTTTGAACATCCAACCAGGAGTCCACGTACCGTGAACCACTGCCAGAGCGCCCCCTCAAGCAGAAAGACACCTTCTACACTTCGTGGGCTCGAACCCCCAAATCCCTCCCGCAACATGAAGCCCTGAACTCCTAGGCCCTAGAGGATGAATGAGCCTTCACCGGAACCCCAAAAGTATGTGAGCTATAGTCTAAACTCCTAGTATCCCCCTTTATTCCCCCTATAATAGTGCCCTATAGAATCCCCTATATAACCCCCCTTTAAGGAGTTTAGGCTATGGCTCATGTAGAATAATGGTCTTCTGGGCTGTTGTTAAAGGTTTTGGGCTATGATTTTACCTACTTGTGGGGTCCAGGTAGATCCTAAGCCACGAAGCCCTCAGCCCTTATTGCCCAGGTTGCTTTTGGGCCTTTGATCTGCGCCCATGGCGACCTTCATAACATCACCCTCCTGGTAGTCCGCCGCAACCGCCTGCAGTGGAGGCTGTAGAATTTACAGGTTTTGGATGTTCCGTTTTTTTTTTTTAAAGGCCTGAATTAAACCCTAAACCCTGAACCCTAAACCGGGGGTTTGGGGTTCAGTCTTTTGGGCTCAGGCGTTCAGTTGGGGTTCAATGCTTTGGGCTCAGGCGTTCAGGTTTTTGTTTAGGGACGAAAAGCTTTTGGCTGCGTAGGGTTTACGAAGTTCTGTGTGTGGGTATCTAGGTTCAACATTTAGCGATTTGATATTTAGGCTTGACCAATGTTCCCCCATGGATTGAGGCTTCCGGGAATCTTTACGGCCCAGGGCTGGTGGAATCCTCCAGTGCAACCTACTTTCCGTAAACCCTAGCCTCCAATCTGAAACCCCAAACCCCGAACCTTAAAGGCTAAACCCTAAGCCCTGAACGCTTCACCCCCCCGAACCCTTAGTGCTTTAAATCTCAAATCTAAACTCTAAACCCTAACCTAAGTCCTACACCGTAGTAAACCCTCAAAACACAGCCCCGACCTCAGCCAGCTGGGAAACTGGACTTTCCTGTGGAGCTTGGAGAGGGGCACCTGAAGAGAATGCACAGTTTAATTAGGGTTTAGGGCTTAGGGTTTGGGGCTAAACTGGGTTGCTGTTAAGGAACTTAAATTAAGTTACCATAAAGGGTATATATAGTAAACAATAGGGTNNCCTTAACAGCAACCCAGTAAACGATTCTTAGGAGATCCCATTTTGTGGGTCCTTCAAGGGGCTGGGATGCTGATCTACCTGGTACTTGGGGGGTCAGGGGGACTTAGTAAGTGGGTTAATAAGGGGGATAACTGGGGTTACTATATGGGTTATAGGGGGTATTAACCTACTTACTAAGTCCCCCTGACCCTCCAAGTAACAGTCACATAAATTCGGTAGCATGAGGAACACAGAGAGTTGGATTTCAGCTTGTCTTTTGTTGCGAAAAACATGGTAGGCAGTATCCGGGTCCGAGCACTCATTTTGTTTCGGTATCAAGTGCAACATTCTTCTTCCTGAGTTCAAGGTTTATTATATTGGGTCAGGGTTCAGGGCTGGGAGTGTATGGTCTAGGGTTACTGCTAGTGCCCAAAACCAAGCTCAACAACAATGAAGGCCCTAAATCTAACGAAATCTCTGGGTGAAAAGCCTAGAAGGAAAGCAAAGCAATTGCAACCCTCAACCCTAAAGCCTGAACTCAAAACCTTGACCGTACGCCAGAAGCCCTGTTCCCCCAAAGGGTCCATGCAGCTATGTGTGTATGTTGGGGCCCAAAGTAATTATATTGGAGCCCTGTCGGGCTGTAAGCATATACCATGCTATAATAATACACTGTAACTACATGAACCCTTTGGCTCCTTGCAATACTTGCCTTCCGTCTTTTCATCGTCTGCGCCCTCACCAGGTGATTTCTGCCCTTTTGCTTCTGCCACTTGCGCTGCAGCTTGCATCCTGCAAGCAAGATTTGGTTAGGTTCTAAATTACTGGAGGTCAGTTGGGACTAAGGTAAAATGTTATGTAGGGATTGTATAGGGATTATATTCCCTAGTAGCCACCAGTAAGTCAAGGTTGGGAGTATGGTTTGGATATTGTACCCATATTCCCGAAACCCTTAACTCATAAATCCACTGATTTTTGCTAATGGAGAAAAGGCGGATTATACATATACACATACGTATATCTCATATAATCGATGTTCTAGTTTAAGCTACGAACGCATCCCTCCCCCTACTACTGGGGCCTCTAGTATCCTTGCTCAGAAATGAGATTTGATGGGGTTTTAAGTCTATATTGATGCCTACATTGGGCCCTACCTGGGCCCCAAAAGTATGTAAAATAACGGCCTTTAGGTGTATTATTATGGTTTAGGGCTATTATTTTACATACTTTTGGGGTTTAGGTAGAGTGTATGAACAACTTCTACATCATGTTACTGGATTCAAAGCCCCCTGAGGCAATGAACTTAAGCAGAGTGGCACCAACAGACCCTGATTTCTGTTGGCAAAATGTCTAGAGACCAAGAAACACTGAACAAAGGAGCATGGCATATTAAGGGAAATCGCTATGAAACCTGAACTAATGAGAAAACTAACTAGGGCGAACACAGCAAAACTACCCTAACCCCTAAGCCCTAAGCCCTAAACCCTAAACCCTAAACCCTAAACCGCGCGCTAAATCCCACCAAAAACACTGCCCGGCAACTTGGCCTCCCCAAGTACAGATACCTTCCAAATCCCTACTTGAGTAGTGATTTTTTGGTGGTTGAACCTAGTAAGATTATATCCCTTACGTAAAATACTCTACCCCAAAAAAAAGGTATAATCTTACTCTGGATTGGCTACCATAGTATCCCCAAATAAAATACTGCTCACTTGAAAACTCTGTCTGAGTCGACATGCTACCAAAGTACCACCGAAGAAGCATGACTCAACCTCAAACCCTAATCCCTAAA
>CAJNIZ010006081.1:0-18241 GCA_905231905.1 Symbiodinium pilosum
TTTAAACCATCTGAGGGCACGCATACCACTAATCTTTTTGGATAAAAAAACTCCGTGGAGTTTTTTCCAACGCTCCGGGACGTTTTTAGCAACGGATCAGGAAGTTTTTGCAAAAACTCCCTGATCGCCTTAGCCATGCTCCGGCAAGTTTTCAGAAGAAGAGCCACACCCCCTTCACATACCGAAGTAAATGCCATTTAATCAATAACTTATAAGTACAACATTTTTTCCGGTAGTGTAGTAAAAGGAAAAGCAAACCCCGCTTTACACTAAACATTATGGATATGAACACAACAAACTATGACCCGGGCCGCCCTCCGTATTTATACGGATACCCTTAAAATCATGGAAAACCCTTACTAAAACTAATTTTCTAAAAATCAATCTTTGAACAGCAAAGAATAAACAGGTTTTGAACCTTTTAATCAATCTTTTAACATAAACCTAAAAATTATGAGTACTGAAATTTCAGGAGCCATTAAAACGGACATCGCCATTAATGGTGAAACCTACGATCTGTCTGTAGACATTCCAACCTCTACCCCGCTGGAGGCATCGCCCTACGAGTTGTTGATTTACAGCAAAACGGAGCAGGCAAACACACCAACTACAGATAATGTACCCACCCTTTTGTGGATGGAGGCCTATTATAATGCAGACGGAGACCCAGGTGCACCGCAAAATATGTACCTGGAGCTAAGCCCGCCCGCCTCTATATTACCTTCGGGCAGCACCTTTGCTATAAACAGCCTTTCCGTAACCTTTGCCACCGGAACGTTTACCACTACCCCACCAACCAATGGTCCCAAGGGAACCAAACCTGCCACCCCCCCTCCGGGCCACCAAGGCTAAGGAGGTACTATAGCACTGCTCATCCGGGAAAATAGGAACTCCCGGATGGGCTGCTTGTACGGGCTGATTCAACCACAGTAAGGCTATACCCATCAAAATTATTTGCAACCCATCACCAACCCTTAAACCCCACTATCTTGTCTGAGGCTACTACATCCATGGGCCTGTCAACCACTATTGTGGCTGACGATGTAAATGTTGACCTGACCACTCAATACAGGGAAGACTCATTCTCTTTTGCTGCTACGGTAACAGGCTCAGCTCCGGATTTGACCAGCCTTGTTGCCCAACGCTTTAATGGGTTGAATGTGGTTTTACCTGAAGGCTCTACTATGCCCGTGGGCCAAATATCCGGAAGCATTGGCAAGGAGGGTACGGAAGGACAAGACCGAAAAATTACTTTTAACGGAGCGGTAAACAACATAAGCCTGCCCATCCCCTTGCTGCCCACCCTTACCATTAACAAGGGTTACTTTTTTTATGAATATCTGAGTCAGGCCCCGGCCAAGGGAAAAGATCCGGATTATTCAGGGCAAGCCATATCAGTAGGCTGTGAGATAAGCCTTTCCGGAGATCTTTCATCTGCCGTGCAGAACGCTACGGCAAGCGGGGCTTACTTTATCTCCAACAATGCCACCATCATCTACCTCAATTTTGCCGGCACTATTCACATTGGTAAAATTCTGGCCGCCATCTTCAATACTTCCTTCCCTAATCTTACCATTAATATTGAGAGTGCCGGACTTTTCCGACTGGCTAAGAAGAATGACACCCCAACAAACGGGCACGGGAAACCACCTGCTTCCCCGGCCAATCCGGGATTAACCTATGCACAAGCCCTTCAGCAAATTGGAGAACTACAGCCTGATGCCGCCCGGCCCAAAGGGAAAGCCGGTGACCTTATGCCTCCCACTTTTCCGCTTAGCACAATGCCACAGGATTTTGCACAACAGTTTACGAAGGCTTTTGCCTCTGGTGATGTAACGGGTATAAGCTTTTGGGCGGTTATGGATTTCGGGAAAATATCGCTGTTCAATTCCATGCTAACCATCGGCTACAGTGGCCAGATGAATAAAATCACCATCTATGGCTTCCGTACCCAAACCACATCAAAGAAAGACCCCCCATCAACCGCAAATTCTGCCCTGTTTGCCTCCTTTCCCACCTTTACCCTTCTTAACATCTTTAAATTCAGCGGGAACAACGGACGGCAGAACATCCTGTTCCAGTACAGCTCCGCACAGGATCAATACGAATTAAGCGGCAGTGTGGAGTTTGCCCCCTTTACTCTGGGCGCAAACAATCCCTCTTTTACCTTTGAGGGAGACCTTACGGTTAACGATACCAAACTGGTGGCTGACCTGCAACTATCCACTGGTTCTGCAACTGAGTCCGTAGAGGCTCCCTTTGGAATGACCGGGATAAACTTTGGTGAGCTCAAGCTCAGCATAGACCACACTTTTGCCCAAACCAAACCCAAATCGGTTCCGGCCAGTACCGATCTGATCATAAACGGGCAGATAAACCTGGAAGCCCTGGAAAACAACCTCATACTGGATGGCACTATAATATTTGAGAAAAGTGAAGCCCGCCTGGCCCTGGTAAGCCTTACGGCCAATCCGGCTCTTACCATTTATGACTTTGTGGTACAAATCATTAAAAAGCCCTGGCAATGGGTGGATGATATAACCAAAGCCATTGGCCTGGTATCCGGCAGTATGTACTACCTTAAATGCCCTTCGGGCTCTACAGCACAGGCGTGCAGCAATTACACTTTCCAATACCCGCCCGCCTCCGCTACCCATGCAAACTCCCCTTCGGTTACCTACAAAGAAGGTTACCACCTGAATGCGGTACTACAGTTTTTTGAGGAATACAATTTTCAGATAGACCTGGATGTAGAGAGTGATGGCATACAGCTTTCCGGCACTTACGTGGGCACCAAAGATCATAGCTCGGACACGCTTAGCATTTATTTCATCCAGTTAACTTCTCCTACCCTTACCATTAAAACCACCAACGGTCAAAAGACCTTTGAGGTAAGCGTTCAGAACCTCACGCTCTTTGGTACCGATATCGGGTCTTTTACCATGGATTATGCTAATGGCATTTTTAACGGTTCCTACCAGTATCAGGGAACACCCGCTATTACTATTGACTGGCAATGGACTAAAGGCGATTTTTCCATTACCAATATAGACGGACTTGGCAGCCAGGACATTAATGACGCCAAGGCCATAGAAAATATTGTTACTCAACTTAACAACCTGGGCGGTAACGGATGTCAGAACCTGGTGACATCCATGTTTAAGAATGAAGTTAAAACCACCTTTTCGCTGGCACTTACCAGCGGCCAGAAGCCTTCACAAAGTGCTCCTGGCGAAATGCATGTACCGCTTACCATTACCGTAGGACTTACCATTGCGGGACAAAGCATTACCACCGTACCGGTCAATTTCGGAATTGATTTCACCATCCCTACTTCGCTGGGTGATCTTCCCACCGCTATTTGGGATACCGTTACCAACCCTCAGAATATGGAGGCCATCTTTAAGCAGGTTATAGCCAACCCGGCCACTTATGAGGCCATTACCCTGGTGGCCGCTAAAAAGGTGAGTGCTTCTATTGCGGCGCGTATACTTTGTAAAACTAAAAATGAAGACCTGGCCGAGGCGCTTGAAGATGCTTTGGAAGCGGGCGAAATAGCCGGAGATCTGGGTGCGGTATTAGAGCTTAACGGAGTAGTGATTGGTATTGTGGCCGCAGCTGCGGCCGCTGCAGTGGCCGGTTTCCTGGCAGAAGTGTGGGATAAAATCAAAAGCTGGTTTGGGGGAGGTGACAGCAAGAAAAAAGAAGCTGAGGCTAAGGTGAACCAACTCATTAACCAGGTAAAACCTTTATTGAGCCGGGTGCAAAAGCAATTAAATGATGTAGCAGCCCAAATACAGATACAGGAGCTTACGGTAAGCATTGATAGCAACGGGAACTTTATAGCCGCCTGGCAATTCCCTAAAACTTCGCTGGGCGATAATTCCACCCTTTTGTACCAGTTCTCCTTTTTAGAAGGCACCGTAGGCAGCGGCAACAAAACTGAAGCAGCCAACCTTCCGGCAACTGGGTTTCAGCTTATGCCGGTTTCGCAGCAATACAGTCAACCCTGGGACACCCTTTTGCAAAAAAATGCCAATTATAAGATGAATGCTTCCGTTCAAAGCAGCATAACCGGGTATACCTTTTTAACCCAGCAAACCAAAACCAACTTACAAACCGCAGTCAGTAACCTTCAGTCCATTGAGAGCAAGGTAGACTCGGGCACCAAGTCCAACATCCAGAATTTCATAAATACAGTAAATACATTCATCAGCACCATGGATGGATACAACCAAAACGGCCTCACGTCTAATATTGTCTATGCTCAATTTGAAAACCCCGGCTTTGACGTGGGTAGTGCTGTATTGGGTGTAAACACCACTATCTCTAATACTTAAGTATATGCCTGCCACCATACCCACCATCGTTAAAGAGCTGTATTACAACGGCCAGTTACTTAAAGCTGAGGATTTTACTACTGAACAGCAATTTCATATACAGCACCGTGAGTTTCAAACCCAGGCCATGTTTTCACCGGGCGTGCTTTCAGGGCTTGCAGTAAGCAATCCCTCCGGTAAAACCATAGCCATTACCAGCGGAGCGGCTCTGGATGATAGCGGAACACAGATATTACTGGCGGACAGGGCAACCTATGGCCAAAAACAAGTACTCTTGTCTGCGGCCACCCTTTCTATAGACCTTTCCGCACAGCCTACCGGTACCTGGCAACTAACCATAGCCAACCATTTTTTTAACCAGGCCACTGATCAGGCCATAAACTCACCCCTTATTCAGTTAATAGCCTCGGGCAGCCCTATTACGGGGCAGGTATTACTGGCCGAAATTGAAGTAGCTGCTTCATCTGTAACCGTAACTCCTAAAGCTGCTGCTGTACTAGTATTGCCCTCCCGCATGCCTCCCGTTCAGGTGAGCAATCTGGATGCCTCGGTCATTAGCTCAGGGGTTTTTAACCCCGCCCGAATCCCGGATCTGCAAACATTATCCGGCTCTCTTACAGCCGCTCAATTACCTTTTCTGAATAAGCTGGACCAAGCCGTTTTTTCAAGTGGCATTGTAAGTGGGCTATCCGTTTCGGTTAGTGGTCAGAATGTGCTGATTCATACCGGGACCGCCCTGGATAAGGATTACCAGCTGATTACCCTTAATGATCAGGCTACTTTTAATGGGCAGCCTCTCACGGCTGCCAATGGTTCGTTTGCGCTAAGCACCACCGGCCTAACGGCCACCAATGCACCCTGGGCCATTACCCTGCAGCAAAATACAGCCACACCCGGCTCACCCATACTGGCCTTTACATCTCCACCACCTCAGGCCAACAGCGCTCTGCTTACCCTGGGCACTTTGCAGGAGCTTACACCCGCTGTAACTACTACGGATGATGGGCGGCAGAACCTTACATTGGATAGCTCAAGGGTACCGGTACTTACACCACAGCAACTGCCAAAAATCCAGAACCTTTCCGGACAACTGGAGGCCCAACAGCTACCCGATATTCAAAACCTGAACGGACAATTGAAGGCCAGCCAAATACCCACCCTCACCGCTAATCAAGTACCGGAACTGCAGGACCTGAACGGACAGCTAAAGGTTTCACAATTGCCGGCTGATATGCCACAATCCAAAGAGTATATTAGCTTTTTTGTGGATAAGCCTGTAATAAACAGCGGCTCTACCGTTAATTTATCGTGGGCATCATCTGATGGGGTTACCGGCCTTTCATTGGATTTTTTAGATGGCAGCACCATTAGCAGCCTCACTACGGCTTCCAAACAAATTACTCTTAACCAAAGTGATTACCAGGTAAGCCCCACAGAAACCACCACCTATACGCTAACGGCACTTATCAACGATTCAACCGTAGCCCAAAGGCAAATGGTGGTCACCGTATACAGCGGTTCAACGGAAAATATCAATGCTTATGTTTCGCAATTATTCCAGCAGGGCGTTACTCTTTCAGATGCTATTCCAAAGATCGCTTCCAAATTCTTCCTAACCACTTACAACCTTAAAAATGCCACTACCCTCATTCAGGCTCTGAGCCAGGCTACCTATAACGCACTGGACTGTGTATCTGCTGTAGCAGAATACTATACCCAGTCTGATAACTGGTCATTTATGGTACAACTGGCTGGCCTTATTAATGCGCCACAACCTGCCACACTAAACGGCTATATACAAAAGCTGGCCGCTCCAGTACCCGATTTGTTAAGTGAAACCAACTTTTCATTCAGCCAGTATCAGGCTGATGTACTTAAAAGTATAGCCACCCCTGTAGGTGAAAAATATTTTGACACCAACCTGTCTATTTACGCCCTATACTGCTTTGCCAACGGTATATATACCGCCCGCAGTAACCCTGATGGTGTAAACTCATGGGACTCTGTTGTATCCAGCGTAGTACTTAATTACTACATACAGATTAAGAGTGTTTCCGCCAAGCAATTACCCTCGGCTTTTCCCAATATTATGACGGACGCCACAAAATAAAAACGATGTATTCAATTAATAATCAACTATAAAACCCAAAAATCATGGCAAGTAATGACGCTTTATTTAATGCCCTTAACTTTCAGAAAGAAACCGGTAATACCATTGACGAGGCTATCGCCAATGTAAAGAATGACTACGGATCAGCAACTGTTGATGAATGGGCCAATGCCCTGCACCTGGTGTGGATTGAGACCCTTACCCTGGACGAACTGATTTCCGCAATGGAAACCATCGGAACTTTTAGTTCTTCGGATATCACCACGGCTGCCACCGTATACTTTCTGGAAATACAGATAGGGGTGAACACCACCAGTATCCTCGGTCTCGGAAAAACCAGCTCCAACCCTATTGATGTAAGCGGCTATATAGATATGACCAGCAACCATAAATCTGCAACCTCAGGACAGGGCGGAAATGAACTGATAGCTAAAGACCTGCAACCCAACGAGAGTATTTTCTGGACAGCCGTGAGTACCTCCAACTCATCAGACACCATTCAACTGAAAAAGTTCCTGCCCAGCCCTATTAACCCCAATGCCGATTTTTCAGAAATGATTGCGGCTCCCAAACTATTAAATGGCAGTGAGAACGAGTATTACACCTACGTAAAATCCAACCCGGTAGAAGGTTTGAAATACGCCTATTGTTTTAACTTCACCATAAACAATGGCTCTCAGCTCTTCACTTTTGACCCCTGGCTGGAAGACTAATGTTTAGCTTTTTATATTAAACCCGGAAACCTGCCTTTATAAAGGCAGGTTTTTCTTTTCCAACATACCCGTGTAAAAGGGGTGCTTCCTGAATTACCCTTATTATATTTGACCTGCAGCTTTCGGAATTATTGATTTTGCCTTACTATAGCGATGCTTTAAAAGCAATTATGACCGTTTAGAGCCATCTAAATAACTTACCGAAAGAAGGTTTAATCCAGAAAACACAATATGTTCAACCTGTTTAATAAAAAGAAAAAAGAAGAGCCTAAACCATTGAGCCGTACCGTGCGTGATCTCAACCAGGGTTATGTATTTGAGTACGACCTGCGCAGCTGGGAAGTAACCAAAGTGTATGAGTACGACTGGGGCAGCAACAACTTCACCCGCGAGTTCCAGGTGTCGGACGGTTCTGAAAAACGCTACCTCAGCGTGGAAGAAGATGATGAACTGGAGATGGTGCTTATGCAAAAGATAAAGGTACGCAGCCTGCAGAAAGACCTGCCCAACCTCATTATGGAAAATGAAAAACCTCCTGAAACACTGAAGTACGAGGGTATGGAGTTTTACCTGGAAAAAGAGTCACCCGGCTATTTCCGCGAACTACCTTCTGATTCTCAGGAAGACTGGGAAGAGTTCATCGCCTGGGATTACCAGGATGATTCCGGTAAATATACCCTGACGGTGGAGCAGTGGGATGATCGTTCTTTTGAAGCTGCCTATGGTAAGGTGCTTAAAGAGTTTGAGATCTCCAACATTCTGCCCCGCGAACAAAAATGAGATGGCTACTTTCGCAGTTAAGCCGTCAAAACTGAAAAACCATACGTTATGACCACCCAATTTTTGCGTTTTGCCCTGGCCGCATGTACCGGCCTTCTTCTGGCTACCGCCTGCAGCAATGGTTCGCAACGCTCTTTTACCAAAGAACCGGTTGACAACCTGGTGCGCGACTACACCCAGTCGCCTGAGCTTTCCATTATCCTTTACGATATGGATTACCAGGAAGACCAGGATCAGTACCGCCACCAGTACCGCATTTTGTACCAGCCGCAAGGCCGGGACACCCTTGAAGAAAAGATGACCGACTGGATGGCCGTAAGTCCGCAGTACTTTGAAAGCCATGTGAACGATATGGGCATGGCCCTGGTGACCAAAACAGATGGTAAGGTAGAAAAGAAAGTCTCTCCACCCGGATACAACAACTACGTAGGTAATGAGAAGTACGGTAAGTGGGAAAAACAATCAGATGGTACCAGCTTTTGGGCCTTTTACGGGCAGTATGCCTTTATGCGCAGCATGTTGGGCTACGGTTACGGACCTATATATTATGGTGGATGGAATGATTACCGCAGGAATTACTACCCCCGCGGCCGCACCTACTACGGCCGGGGCAATGGTGGCGGCACCCGCTTTGGTACCAGTGGCACTCATACCACCCAAAACAACCGCAGCTCCCGTTGGAATGGTCGCAGCTCCGCCTTCAAACAGCGTGTGCGCAGTCGTGTAAAGCAAAGCGCCAGCCGCTCTCGTTCCAATTCCCGTTTCCGCAGCCGTTCCAGCTCCCGTTCCCGCGGATTTGGAGGAGGTAAATAATCAAGCTAAAAACACAAAGCCTTATGACAACCATACTTGTAGACAACGAATGGCTCAACGATATACTGCTCTTCCTCATTTACCTTTCCGCCTGCCTCATACTGCTGTGGGTAGGTAAGGTGGTTTTTCGCCTGGTCAAACGCAGCATCCGTATTGACCATGAACTAACCGAAACGGATAACCTGGCCTTTGCCTTTTCCTATGCCGGTTATTTTGCCGGCCTCCTTATGGCCGTGGGCAGTGCCGTATATGGCCCCTCCCTGGGTTTAGTTACCGACCTGACAGACATGGCCATTTTTGGCGTACTGGCCATCGTATTGCTCAATGTATCATCCGTAATTACAGATCGGCTGGTACTGCGTAAATTCTCGGTTTGGAAAGAGATCATTACCGACCGCAATGCCGGTACCGGTATAATTGAAGGTGCCAATTACCTGGCTTCGGGGCTTATCATCTTCGGGGCTATTACGGGAGAAAGTGGCGACCTGCAGTTTGGTATCTATACCGCTTTGGCCTATTGGCTGATAGGGCAACTGCTGATGGTGATCACCGAAACTTTATATAACAAGCTGGTGCCTTATGACATTCACGAACACATTGAAAAAGACAATATAGCCGTAGGCATAGGCTTTGCCGGGGCCATGATTGCTATGGGTAACCTCATCCGTCATGCGCTGATGGGTGACTTTGAAAACTGGAACGACACGCTTATGGAAGTGGGTTATGAAGCCGGGCTGGGATTGATCATCCTGCCGCTGATGCGTACCCTGGTAGACCGTATTTTGTTACCCGGACGCAGCCTCAGTGATGAAATAGCCAAGCAGGAAAAGCCCAATGTGGGCGCTTCGGTTATTGAAGCCCTGGGCTACATTGGCGGTTCTATGCTGATCATTTGGTGTATTTAAGCCTGTGGCAGCCGGCAAATCACCCATATTAAAGTTAGCCCTTTTTGCTACCGGCCTGTCCGGCATTGTGGCGGAGTACATCCTCTCCACTTTGGCTACCTATTTCCTGGGCGATTCTGCCGTACAATGGTCGCTCATTGTATCAGTGATGCTGTTTTCCATGGGGCTGGGTAGCCGCCTCAGCAAGTATCTGGACGGCAACTTATTGGTCACCTTTATTTGGGTGGAGTTTGCGCTGAGTATACTGGTATCCTTCTCTTCCCTCTTTGCCTACACGGTAGCCGGCTTTTCAGATTATGACGGTTTCTTTATTTATACCCTCAGCATTGCCATTGGCACACTCATAGGTTTGGAAATCCCCCTGGTGATCCGCCTGAATGAAAAGTTTGAAAGTCTGAAGGTAAACGTGGCCAGCGTTATGGAAAAAGATTATCTCGGCAGCCTGGTGGGTGGTCTTTTCTTTGCCTTTGTAGGCCTTCCTTACCTGGGTCTTACCTACACGCCTTTTGTGCTCGGGTGCATCAACCTTATTGTAGCGCTTGTACTGCTGTATACCGTGCGAAAGGAAGTACCGGCACAAACCCGCGGCTGGATAACGGCCTCCGGAGGGTTGATCACTATAGTTATTGTGGCCGGCCTATTCCTGGCCCAGCCTATTATCCTTTTTGGTGAGCAGGCCCGCTATAAAGATAAGATCGTATACGCCAAACAATCGCGCTATCAACGTATTGTGATGACGCAGTGGAAAGATCATTACTGGCTGTTCCTTAACGGCAATCAGCAACTCAGCACCCTGGATGAGGATAAATACCATGAACCACTGGTGCACCCCATCATGCAACTGGCTAAACAGAAAAAAGATGTACTGGTGCTGGGTGGCGGTGACGGCTGTGCTGTGCGCGAAATCCTGAAATACCAGGAAGTACAACACATCACCCTTATTGATCTGGATTCGGTAATGACCAACCTGGGCCGGCAACACCCCATTCTTACCGATCTCAATAAAAATGCGCTGAATCATGAGAAGGTGCGCATCATCAATACCGATGGTTTTAATTACCTGGAAAAAACCCGGGACTTTTACGATGTGATCATTGTAGATCTCCCCGATCCGCGCTCTGTGGAGCTAAACCGCTTGTATACTGAAGAATTTTACAGTCTGTGTTACCGCAGCCTGCGCCCACAGGGTATGATGATCACCCAGGCCGGCAGCCCTTACTACGCCACCCGGGCCTTTTTGTGCATTAACCGCACCATGGCCGCTGCCGGTTTTGAAACCGCTAAACTCCACAACCAGGTCATTACCCTGGGCGAATGGGGCTGGATATTGGGTACCAGGCCAACACCAGACCGTACCGCATTGAAGGAACGATTACAACAATTACATTTTGAGAATGTGGAAACCCAATGGATCAACCATGAGGCTATGCAACTCATGACCTCTTTTGGAAAAAACATTTATATCCCCACTGATACGGCAGCCATTAACCGCATACAACATCCGGTGCTGTACCGCTATTACCTCAACGGCAACTGGGATCTTTACTAAACGCTATGGATAAGGTTCAAATTTACAACTACCGCGCCTGGATACGTCTTACCGATCCGCAGCAACTGGCACCCCTGTTTAAAGACCTGCTGACTAAAGCCGGTTATGGTATGGTAAACTTTAGCGAACATCATTTTAAGCCGCAGGGCTACACCTGCATTTGGCTCCTCTCAGAAAGCCACCTGGCGCTGCACACCTTTCCGGAAGAAAGCAAAACCTATGTAGAGCTGAGCGGCTGCTCCGAAACCATGAACACTATTTTTATGGAGGAATTTAATCAGCTGTTTACGAAAGCAGAAATACTGGAGAGTTCATTACAGGTGGGTTAACTTGCTTTTTTTGTAGTTTTAAGTTATGCCTGCTTTAACCACAATTATACGAGTAGAACATCTTATACACCGAGGAAAAAACTGTCTGGCCCTACGGTTTGATTACGACCGGGAACTGGTTAAATTAACCAAAGAGCTACCCGCTTTATGGAGCCAGAGTAACCGCTGTTGGTATGTGCTCAATGAAGAAGGCATTCTAACCAAACTATTTAGCACCTTCCGAAATAAAGCCTGGGTAGACATTTCTGCACTTCAAAAATCTGCTGACATTACAATAAAGAAAACTATTGACTCCACAATCAATGCAAAGTATACATCCATATTAGAACTATACGTTGCTAAGCTAAGGCAAATGCGCTACAGCCCAAGCACCATAGCTGGTTACCGATCTCATTTTAAAGCTTTTCTCAATTACCGGGATATTAACCCCCAGGATATTCAGGAAGAACAAATTACCGCTTACATGGATTACCTGGTAACTACAAGAAAGGTTTCCAGAAGCAGCCAAAACCAAGCCATAAATGCAATCAAATTCTATCTTGAAAAGGTTTTGGAAAGAGAACGGAGAATTTACCGCATTGACCGCCCACGCAAGGAAAAACGTCTACCGGTAATACTCAGTAAGGAAGAAATACTGCGAATACTGGCGGCAACGGAAAACCTTAAACATAAAACTATTATCGCTTTAATGTACAGTTCAGGGTTGCGCGTAGGTGAACTAGTTCGATTACGGAAAAAAGATATTTCCTATGACCGTAATCAGATATTTGTGAGAGGCGGCAAAGGGAAAAAAGACCGTACCACCCTATTGGCGAATACCACTAAAGCTCTGTTAAAAGAATACCTTCAGGCTTACAAGCCCAATTATTTTGTAGTGGAAGGCCCGGCACGTGCACGCTACAGCACTCATAGCGTGAATAGCTTCTTAAAAAGAATTGCCATACAAGCTGGAATTTCAGAAAAAATTAGCAGCCATGTTTTGAGACATAGCTTTGCCACTCATATGCTTGAACAAGGTGTAGACCTCCGTTACATACAGAGTTTATTAGGACACGATAGCAGTAAAACCACTGAAATTTATACTCATGTCAGTAATTTGGCTCTTGCAAAACTTGTAAGCCCACTAGACTACAAAAATTAAGACTTAGCAATTGACAGTCAGTTAATTAAAAACCAAACCACTAATAGTAAATAAAGTACATATTACTTTATCCATACGTTGTAGGTAATTGAAAAAAAAACATTCTACATAAAAGGAAATAAAATGAAAAAGATATTCTTACTTGTTCCAGGAGCTTGGATGGGAAAGTGGATTTGGAGTGATTTAAAAGAAAATCTCGAAAGACTAAACCATAAAGTATTGTCAATCACATTAAGTGGGTTGGAATCTCAAAATGCCAATAAAGATGTGGGCCTTCAAGACCACGTAGATAACGTTAAAGAGTTTGTCGCAAACAATAGTTTATCCGACTTGACACTCGTTGGCCACAGCTATTCAGGTTTTGTAATTGGACAAGTAGCTGACCAAATACCAGATAAAATCTCGCAATTGATTTTTATAGAAGCTTTTTTACCGATTGATGGACAAAACCTCTTTCAAGGTGCAGGGCTCGACCAAAAAGAAGAAAACCAAGCGATTAAAGAAAATAATGGAAGTTGGCCACCACCAAAACTTGAAGAATTAAGACAGCAGTCGCATATGACAAAGGAACAGGTGGAATATTTAAACAAAAATTTAATTGACCACCCTGCAAAAAGCGTACAAGACAAAGCAAATATCAAGTCGGACGAGATTAAGGTTAAATCAATATTTATTGGTGGAAAGCTCAACCTATCGGACAAGCAGAAATCAGTTTATGGAGATGTAGAATTTTATGAACTAAAGGGCGGACATTGGCCAATGCTATCCGAAACAAAAAAACTGACAGAGATTTTAAATGGACTATAAAAAAAAACAACTACCTACAACAACGCATATAGCTTATGGCGGGTGAACGGCTACCAGCAAGGTTTTCGCTCCGTAGTCAAGTTTGGTTTCGGTGGACAGGGAAGTGCTTCGAAACCGCCACAAGCCATATGCAAACCGTTGGGCGCAATTGCCGAAATTTGAGTAATAAAATAATAGTTGATGTTAAAGTACTTTGTATGTCACGCAAGTGAAGATAAGGATGAGGTTGCTAGACCAATTGCCGAAGCTTTGAAAAGACGAGGGTTAAAAATTTGGTATGATGAGTATTCACTTACCCTAGGAGATAGTTTAAGGAGATCTATTAATGAAGGACTTCATGAATGCGATTTTGCAGTTGTAGTTCTTAGTCCTAAATTCTTTTCAAAAGAATGGCCACAACATGAACTTGACGGCCTCTATTCACGTGAAATAGATGAAAAGAGAAAGCTAATCCTTCCTATTTGGCATCAAATTTCATCAAAAGAAATAACTGAATACTCGCCTCTATTGGCCGGAAAACTGGGCATATCAACTGATCGAGGATTTGAAGTCATTTGTGATGAAATCCTTAATGCCAGCAAAGAAAGAAAAGAGGTGAAGGAAATGCAGGAGAAGTTAAGCACCCTATATGAGGATTATTATTCTGAGGTATATTCAGCGGGAGCAGATGATGGTGCAGGCTACGATACAATGCCAACAAATCAAGGGGCAATCGCAGGTTATAAGAGGCAAATTAAGGAGCTAGAAGAGAAACTGAAACCCTTCACTGACCACAAAGGCTCCTAAAACTTAACCAGTTTATCTAACGCAACTCCCAAAGCCTTTGAAATCTCTAACAGCGAATAAAGCGTAGGATTCACCTTCCCATTCTCCAGTTTCTCCATTGCTTGCCTGTCTTTATTACAAGCTCTTGCCAGGTCAGATTGACTCCAGCCCTTTTTGGTTCTTAACTCCACAATGCGCTGACCGATTTTCTTTTTAAGCTCATCCTTAGTCACGATTCAAATGTCAGCTTATTATACGACAGTTTTGTCATATTAAAGTTTGACAATTCAATTTCTTTTCATAGCTTTGTCGTATAGTTATATGACAAATGAATCGATTCAGGAGATTGAAAATATACCGTAAGTTCCGCTACCGAACGTGGGATAATACTACTGTTCCTGAAATCAGGCTTGAAGGTAGATGGTTGGAAGAATTGGGATTTAAAGAAGGGGAGCAAGTCCAAATCGAACAGCAGCACAACAAGCTGACGATAACACTCCACAAAGGACAGAAAAAAGAATAACTGCGCCCAACAAAAGCTATACTTAATGCGGGGTTCAATCGTAAAGGAAAGGCAAGTGTTTCATAGCCCGCCAAAGCTGCGCTTTGACGTTTAATGAGTAAATTTAAACCCAAAGACACAGCTTTGGCTACCGTCTGTGCGGCTTGAAAGGTTACTGTCTTGAAATCCCGCACTACGCATAGCCAAACCGTTGGGCGCAATTAGAAATGAGCAAAGAATTAAAAAGAGAATTTCAATTTCAGGAAAAAGAGTTAAGGAAGATTATTAACTCATGGAACTTGATTCCGGGATGTCCACCTGACGAATTCGATGCTCTGAACCACAAACTTTTGAGCCACCTCGGGCAACAATCAGGAATAGAAAAGTTGGAAAGAGTAATTCATAGTGAACTAATAACTTATTACGGTTTATCAATTAATTCAGAGGAATCTAAAGAACTTGCATCAGAAGTTTGGGATTGGTGGATAAACAGATAAGTTCAGTACAATCAGAAATATGACAGGCTTGACCAAAGAGGATAGAATTAAAACCGTTTATGGAGGCGGTGGACATGTCGTTATCCTTGGTGCAGGTGCAAGCATAGCATCTACAATTCGTAATCCAGAATTAAATGAGAAAAAACTACCTTCTATGGACAACTTTATTGAGGTTGTCGGTCTGCAAGACATTGTAGACGAAGTACCCGAAAATTTGAAAGCGACCAATTTTGAACTTCTCTACAGTAACCTCCATAATAACAATCTGGAATCAGAAGAAATAAAGGAAATCGAAAGAAGAGTTCGGTCATACTTCAAAGACATGAAACTACCAAGTGTGCCGACTATTTACGACCACTTGGTATTATCACTTCGTCCGCGAGATTTGATTGCAACATTCAATTGGGATCCTTTTCTTTTTCAAGCATTTAACCGAAACAGTAATTTCACTAAAGACTTGCCTTTGATGTCCTTTCTTCATGGAAGCGTTTCTCTCGGATACAGTTCTGAGGATAAAAGGAGCGGACCAGCGGGAATGTATATGAGAAAGGATGGAGGTTATTTTGAACCGACAAAACTCTTATACCCTGTCAAAATAAAGAACTACACAGATGATGAATTCATTTCAATGGAATGGGAAAGGTTGAAATATTGGCTGAAAGAGGATTCAACGAAATTGGTAACAGTCTTTGGGTATGGAGCTCCCGATACGGATGTCGAAGCAGTCAATCTATTGGATGAAGCGTATGGCGGTAAGGACGCCCGAAATATGGAGCAATTTGAAATAATCGATATACAAGATGAAGATACTGTTGTGGAGAGATGGGATAAATTCATCCATTCGCATCACTACGATTATGCCTCGGATTATTTTGATTCATCACTTGCTCGCAATCCCAGAAGAACAAGTGAATCTTATTTTCAACATATAATGCCCATGTCTCCAGCAGAGGCTTTCAGCGAATCGAATCCAGTACCGAATAACATTAAGACGATGGAGGAGCTTTGGAATTGGCATGCGCCTCTGATAGAAGCCGAGGAACAATCCAAAAAAGAGAAAGATGGAAATTAAAAATCAACTAATTTTCTTAATGGAACATCAAGAGCTTTCGAAATCTCCAACAACGCATATAGCTTATGGCTGGTGAGCGGCTGCCAGCAAGGCTTTCGCTTCTTAACCAGCTTTGGTTTCGGTGGACAGGAAAGTGCTTCGAAACCGCCACAAGCCATATGCAAACCCTAATCTATAACTTGTGTAAACGATGTATCTTAACGAACATTATGAAGTACACCCTCCTATTCATAATAGTGACAACCAACATATATGGGCAGAACAACTTCGAGCCATGTCCAGACATTTACACTGAGACCTTAGTCCATCCTTTGAAAAAGCAATTTGACAAATGTGCGTCAGGCCAAGCTATACTACAAATATTCAAGGATCATTCACTAATTGGATATGATGAATGTTTAACTCTTCAATTGGAGAATAACACCTTCTATCTCAAATACAACCTGATAGATACTAACTCAAACAAGGAATTTGAAACTGAACTAGATTCGACTTTCGCTCATGACATTCATGATTTGTTCATTGTCGCACTCTTTCATGTAGAATACCGGCCAGTGAATTATGGAATCAAGGATGGGACAAGTTATTTTCTAAGCACTCAATTCTGGGGCCACCAATCAGAATTATGTGGTTTTACAAGAGAGGTCAAATCAGGACATCTTCTTGAATTTATGGAAATCATCGATGACTTAATCAGGTTAACAAAAACGAAGAACACATGTGAACACGACTCTTTAAAAAAAAGAATTTTGAATTTGACAGCCCGAATGAATTTGCGAGAACTAATATTACAAAGACCTGAACTGGATGAGTTGTTCCAAGAGGACTATGAATTCTTTAATAAATAAAAACTGTGCACAACAATTACCTGTAATGTAAAACGACATTCTCGAAAACAAAGAAAATGACTCAATCTGAACTCATAATTTTAAATTTCACAGAGATAAGGAGAAGAAGCATACAACTTTGGAATAGCCTTCCTGAGAGCTATTATAATTGGAAACCTGACGAAAAAGCAATGACTGCCATAGGAATGGTTGGGCATGTTTTGGAAGCCGATTATGGCTGGAATATTATAATCAATAATGGGAGTATGGCAAATTATCAAACGCCTTGGAAAAATCGACCATTCATTAGCATTGCTGACGAACTTGAATTTGCTGAACCCTATACAAATACCTTTTTAGAAAGTGTCCGGCAATTTTCGGATACGGAATTGAACGAAACCGAAATTATTCACCCCGGAAATGGAAACAAGAAGATCCTTGGGAAATATTTATTACGGATTGGATATCATGAATCTGTTCACGCAGGACAATTCCTTTCGTACTTAAGAGCAATGAAAATCAATCGCCCGGTGATATGGGACTGAAAAGTACAAAACACTACAGTCAGCAAAACCGGGATAAAGTGTCAGAAACATTATATTGGTTCCCCTAACCATTTTCCCCTCATTACCAACATGAAATATCCAACACTCCTCCTTGCGCTTCTCTTTTTCTCCATGGGTCAGGCGCAATCCGATTTACTGGTCAACAAAAAGTTAATTTCCGATTGGTCTAAGTTTCCTTTTTACCCAAAACTGGTAGAGAACCAGGAAGGCCAAAAGCAGTGGAAAGATGAGTTTAAGTATTTGGATAGTATTGAAGTATATGGAATAGAGTACCTGAGCGATGGCTTAAAAATAAGAGGGTTAATGGTAAAGCCTAAGGGGGAGGGTAGCTATCCGTGTATTATTTATAACCGCGGTGGAAACCGGGAGTTCGGCTCTCTGAAGGCTTTCCATGGAGCGCTCACCCTTGGGAGAATAGCCCGGGAAGGATATATAGTGATAGCCAGCCAGTACCGTGGAAACGGGGGTAGTGAAGGACAGGAGGAGTTTGGTGGCAAAGATGTAAATGATGTGCTCATACTCACT
>CAJNIZ010006082.1:690-18235 GCA_905231905.1 Symbiodinium pilosum
ATAAAGAATATAATCTTACTAGGTTTAACCACCAAAAAAAAACGCTACTCAGTTGAGGTTTAGGGTTCAGAGTTCCGGTGGGATCCCAGACTTCCGCGGACACATCAGTGTCACGCGGGTTTAGCGTTTAGGGTTTAGGGCCTATACCTTCTCCGGTTTTGGCCAAAAGCTTCAGGTTGGGTCAGATGTGGGTTATATACGGGTTATACCCAATAATGGGGAATGAAATAGAACAGAAAATGGAACATGAAATGGAAACTAGGGACTGTGTAGGGATTAGTAGGTGTTATAGCTGAATGCTACAATCTCAGCAACTTAGCGATGATTCATCTCTTGGGTTCGAGTTTCTTGGGCAAGGTTATCAGCTTTTCAACTCCAAACTACCAAGATAAGATGCGCAGACTGTCGGCATGTCCGTGACCATCGATGTAACCCTCCTAAGTGGCAGGTCCGTTTCCTTGCAAACCGATCTGGGAGATTCCGTGGAAACCTTGAAACGGCGTGCAGCCACCGCCTTGGCTGTGGGCAGCGGCCAGCTCTTCAACTCCTCCGGTTTGGTACTGCATGGGGACATGACAGCCAAGAAACTGGGTTGCTGTTATACGATATATACCCATTATGGTAACTTCATTTAAGTTCCTTAACAGCAACCCAGGAAAGCCAAGTTGCAGAATGGGGACACATTAACGCTGCATATCAGCAAAGTTGAGGTGTGCAGTACTCATGCAGCTTTTGCTACAATCCTCAGTGACAGATGCGTGGGCACGTGGGGCAGGAGGACCGTTGGTGGTGACTGCCGGACTGTACAAAGGCGTTTAAGGAACGTACAGGTCATCAAAGCTTCCAAGTCTGCCTTCGCAGCCATCCTGGCCGATGGATCAGTTGTTACTTGGGGCGAGTCAGACAAGGGCGGTGACAGCAGTGCTGTGCAAGATCGGCTCTGCAAGGTACGGTACATCCAGGCCAACCATTTTGCTTTTGCCGCTATCCTGCAAGACGAGACAGTTGTCACATGGGGTCATGCGAGCTACGGCGGAGACAGCAGTAGAGTGCAAGACCAGCTGACTGGGATTCAGCACATCCAAGCCACCGATACCGCTTTTGCTGCAATCCGGGCTGATGAATCTGTTGTTGTCTGGGGTAATGCTCACGGGGGCGGGGGTGACAGCAGTGCGGTACAACATCAGCTCAGCAAGGTGCAGCAGATCCAATCTACCTGTGGGAGTTTTGCTGCCATTTTGAATGATGGTTCTGTTGTCACCTGGGGCGATGCTGACTGGTCAATGACAGGCATTGAGGAAACTGCTCAGCTGAGCGGCGTGCAGCAGATCCAAGCCTCAAAGATTGCTTTTGCTGCGATTCTGCGCGACGGATCGGTCGCGACACTGGGTTGTTACTATTTGGGGGGAAATCATATTCGTTACTCTATACACCCATTATGGTAAATTGATTCAAGTTCCTTAACAGCAACCCAGGACATGGGGCTCCGAGTTTGGTGGCGCTGACAGCAGATCCGTGCAGCATCAGCTCAAGAATGTGCAGCACATTCAAGCCTCCGACGCTGCCTTTGCCGCCATTCTTGGTGATGGATCTGTCGTCACCTGGGGAAACGATCTACGTGGTGGCGATAGTAACATGGTGCGAGATCAGTTGAGGAATGTTCAACATATCCAAGCTACCTGTAGCGCCTTTGCTGCCATCCTTTTTGATGGATCTGTCGTGACCTGGGGAGATGTCTCGAATGGAGGTGACAGCCATTCGGTGCAAGATCAGCTCAGGAATGTAAAGCAGATCCAAGCTTCGATTGGCGCATTTGCTGCGATCTTGGGCGACGGATCGGTAGTCACCTGGGGTGATAAGGACTATGGCGGCAGCAGTAGTGGTGTGCAACACCAGCTGAAGAACGTGCAGCAGATCCAAGCCACTCAAACGGCATTTGCTGCCATTCTGAAAGATGGATCCGTTGTGACATGGGGACGAAGTAGAATGAGGCAAAGGTTTGAGTCCGAGCGACGGCGGCGGTAAAAAAAAGAGATACACGCTTCAGACTTTGCACTTCAACCTACTCCCAGTGTACTTAGAAGTGCTACTTACAAGTGCTAAAGGGTTACAAGCACCGCTTCTACATCCTAATCGGCACTTGCAGGCGCACCTGGGAATTCCTTCAACCTCAAGCGCCTGCTTCCGCTTGGCAATTGGTCCCGTGCCATTACTGGATGCGGCTACAAAATATAAACTTTGCCAAGGCCTGCGAAACCATGCAAGTTCGTTCCATTCATTCAGAAGAGGTATCTTCACAACTACATGTGAGGTGCAACAGGCACATGCTCACGAAACCCTAAACTGTGCCCATGGTTCCAAGCAGAGTTCTTTGTCCTTTCGGTTCCCTCGAATCTCCGGTATAGCTGTTGTGTAGGGCACTTCGAGCTCCCTTGATTATTTAGGGCCCCGAAGAACTATTCGTATACCAGCAAAGAAAGTTCTGGAGAATGAGCTGTGTGGAGTCCATGCCCGAGTCCGGGCTTAGCACAACGGAGCTTTGTCGAAAGCTCTGTCCGGAAGTGGGGCAGTTTAGGGTTTAGAGATTATGGGTTACCCCAAGGGTCCAAGGACACAAATAATAGGGTTTTAGGGCCCAAATACCATTGATATTGTAGTATTTGGGTCCTAAAGCCCTATAAGTTGGGTCCTTGGACCCTTAGGGTTTGGGTTTAGGGACAATCTACGGGCGGTTTGGATTTGGGTTCATGGGCTATGCTCTGGGGAAGGCTCATGACCCTGTTGCCTCGGTACATGCAGATGATGGCTATGAATCTTGGTTTAGGGTTTTAGGTTTAGGGTTTAGGGTTTAGGGTGTAGGGTTTAGGGTTTTAGGTCCAGGGTTTAGGGTTTGGGGTTTAGGGTTTAGGTAACTTTGAGCATGTGATGTGTAATGGCCAGTCTCGTATTAGTAAGTAGTAAGCAGCAATAGCAGAATAGCACTATAGTTGTGAATAGTAACAGTGGCATTTGATTGTGTTGGCACTCGTGAGTGTGTTCATGGCCTAAACACCAAGTTTCCTATCTAGCAGGTGTCATATCCTTGGTCTCGATCTTTGCGCCTGTTGGAATCATACCTTGGGAATGAACTACTTCGACTTAGGGTGGCTGGGCTCCAAAGGGTTCGGCGTGCCACAATCCGCAAGACTCATGTGTAAACCAGAAGCCGTGAGACGTTCACCCTAAACCAGAGACCCCCTGAATCCTAAGCCCACAACATCGCACAACCCTAAAACATCAGCACTTAACCTTCTGAGCCCCAACCCTGAAACCGAAACCCTGCACCCTTCCCATGTCCTTGACGCTGCTGCAGTGCCCTCACAGCCTTGAGCTAGTGGGAGGGTGACATAGGGTCAGCTCAGATCACTCGGCCTATGCTAAGCCCTTTCCCAACAGGTAGCACAGTGCCACCTGGCCCTAGAAGCACCACATCTCTGCTATCTGCTCTAGGCGTACTTGTCCAAGGTATGTAGCTGTGGAGTACTTCCAGTATTTACTTCGACTCTTTCAAGCTCAGTCCCCTAATAGGCCATAGCATCCCATGTTTGGAGGCCCATATGGGCGTTCTTCGGCGTTTGCAGTTAGCCTAGGATATGCAGGGTAGGCACTGCCCACCAGCCGCAAGCACCAGTTGCGGGACAAAGGACACTTCCTTGCTTCGGGGTCCTCACCCCCTTCTCCACAGCCATGCCAAAGGCGGCTAAGGACGAGAAGGCCGCATGAACGTCACGAATTGCTTGCTTATGAGAATAGGGTTAACTACTGATCAAACTCCATAAGGTTCCAAGAACCCCAATATCTTGGCTTTAGGTACCCGAAAACCTCATCAGTTTGCCCAAATATTGGCTCTCCAGGTATCCAAAAACCTTATTATTTGGGTACTTGGACCTTTAGGGACTGGGCTCCATACAGAACGGCTCCCCACGTCCTGTGCAAGGCCTAAGGCCTCAACATGTTGGCTGATTGGAATCAGATCCCTAGGGGTCCAGGTATACCAGTAATTCAATGGAAAATCAAATGGAAATGAAATGGAAACGGTGGTCATATGGTGTTATATAGGGATCCAAGTATACAAATACTACTTACGTTGGGCCCTAAAGTCGATATTGCCTACGTTGGGCTAGTTGGATCCCTACGGGATGTGATACAGTAGGAGTATATGGTAAAGGCTTTGCTGTAAAACGTGAAAGCGTTCTAGCAGAAGGATGTGGCAAATTCTTGCGCGACCGGTTTTTGAAAGCTCACCAGTCACTGTAGGCCTCTTGAAAATGAGACAACCAAGAAAAGGCATTGAGCGTGCCTAAGGTTCTCGGCTTTCAGCCACGCCGCATGTAGGCCAACGAAGCGCAACCCCTCACGGCACTCCAAAAAAAATGAATCCTTCCCTGAGTTCTAATTGGGTACCCCAGTAGTACCCCATTTCCCTTTTGATTTCGGGGACTCCTTATACTTTCAGGTTCTGCTCCTAGACTTAGACGAAGAAGTTTGCGAGCCCAGAACACCACAATCCCGAGCTCCCAAAAAGAGCTCAAATATCATGACCCGTAGACTCCTAAAGCTAAACCTGAAAGCTTTTAAGTAGTCCTCCCATATAAAGTTTAGGGTTTAGGGTTTATAGTACCCCCTAAGTAGATAGAAAGTGGGCTATATGGGGCTCTTAGTATACTATACCCAACGCCATAATATCTACTTAAGGGGGCCTAGAATCTCTGTAGCCCTTGCGTACCTTCAGATCAGGCATTGTCCTCAGGCTTCATACTCATGAACACCAAGTCTAAAACATTCCTAAGACCTAAGCCTTAAGCCCCAAACCCTGTAAATCCTACCTGCATCCCCATGCCCCGCCGAATGCTCCGATTTCCACTGTGCCCCTTTATCCAGATTGCTAACATGGTTTGGAGAGTAGGGGTTCAGGGTCTAAGGTTTTAGGGTCGAAGGTTTTGGGTTTAGGGCTTAAGGTTCAGGGTCAAAGGGTTTAGGGTTGCAGGTTTAGGGTTTAGAACTTAAGGGGACCCCTGTCTAGCGCTACCCTGAATACGGGACCCCGCACTTCGCAGGACCCTCATTTTGTTAACAACTCTCTATAATTTCGGGCATGAAGCACCCTTTGGCCTCATAACTTCAAGCCTAAACTTCTCAGCAGGCACGTAGATCTTCAAATACAAAACCTAAACTCTTAGCCCTATGTATCTGAACTCTTATAGATAAGCCTTAAACCCTATGAAGCCTACAAACCACCTCAACCTCTGCCACCCCAAAATGTCCAGGCCTGCAACTCCAAATCCTAAAAGGTTCCCGTGAGGTTAGGGTTGAGGAGTAAAGCGCCAAACGCCATTGCCCTTAAACCCTAAATGCTCCAAGCTTAAGCCCTGAAGCCCCTAGGAATTCAAACCCTCTAAACCGTCAAGCCTGAACCTCCAAAAGCCTGGAAATCTTAAAGCCTCTCTGCCCAACCCCCCCCAAACTGGAAGCCCTAGGTACCTTAAACCCCTGTAAACCCGAATTCCTTCTTCCGAAGCCTTCAACCATGTAACCCTAGGTCTTATAACCCATTAAGCCCCCCAAATCCAGCACCACCCTAAACCCTAAACCCTAAATCCCTAAACCCTAAATCCCTAAACCCTAAACCCCTAAACCCTAAACCCTAAAAGGGAAACCCTCCATGGGCCCATGGGAAGGTGCCGCAGGAGGCGACCGGATCGTCTCTTGTCGCAGACGACGAGGCCCTAGGGTTTAGGGTTTAGGGTTTAGGTTATATAGGGGATTATATAGGGGACTACTATAAGGGTTATTAAGGGGGATACTAGGAGTTTAGACAATGGCTCATGTTGATTTATTCACCAAGTGTCGCTTCATTTTGCTCAGAGGCATACTTCTTTACCCTTTCAAGAAATTAAGAGTATGCCAGATCTCCCCTTGCATCTTTCAGTCAAGTACAGGGGTGTAATCTTATTCTGTTGCCATTAAGTATCAGTAATAGGTGCCAAAAGAATGAGGTATGCAACTAATCACTTGAAGGGTTTAGGGATTCTCGGTACTTTTTTATTGAGGGTGGATGCTTTTCACCCAGCGGCCATGCTTTTGGGTGTTGGGGCAGTCCGAATGATTTAGGGTGAAGGCTTGCGCCATGAAGAGCTTGAAGGACAAAAAGGACGTGAGGGCTATTTAGGCGATTCTAAAACGGGTTATGTCGCGCTTCTATGGTGGGTTAGATATTGTTCTTTTTGCTGCTCCGGAGTTTTTTTAATGATGCGATTTTACATTAGAACGTGTTTATATCTTCAGCTTTCCTTTCGCATTGCACCTAGACACCTCCAATTTTGGGATATGTAAGATCATGTAGGGTAATATATAGTCTCATGTAGGGGTGTATAGGTGAATACAAGGTGATAGGGGAAATGGAAAAAGAATGGACGCCACTATTTCATGTTTAGGGTTTAGGTTTATTCGGGATATTGCCCCGACAAGGGAGAATCGAATGCAACAGCAAATGGAAACTGAAATAGAAACGACTATGCGACTTGGTGTTTTAGGGTCTCGCTAACTAAGAGTCCAAATACCCAAACAATCGGGCTTTAGGCCCCAAATAAATACCATAATCTGGACCTGAAGCCCTATTATTCTTTGAGTCCCTAAACCCTAACCCCTAAACCTTAACCTAGACTTAAGAAGGGTCGTCTAACGCTGGACATGCCATGGCCCTTATCATGTTCACCAGTTGAGCTTTTGCCTAACCTCCTTAAGGGGGGGTTGTATGGGGGATTATGTAGGGGACTCTTCTATGGGTTATTACGGGGATACTAGGAGTTTAGGCTGTGGCTCAATTAGTTCAAGCCCCTGTAAAGTAGCAGTTTAGTTTGTTGACAGTTTAGTTTGTTGACGGCAGCCAATGTCCAATCTTTATCAGCTTCCAGGGTAGGAATATGTAAGATGGAGACGAGACAGACATTCCACTGAATCTCAGGGACGTGGTAACGAGGATCTCCCGCAAGTCAGGCATTAGATCCGCAACATCCAGGGCCCATGGAGTTATTTGCCATAAACCCCCAAGCCTGCGCTTGCACCCCGAATTAGGATATAGGGTTTAGGGCGACCCATCCCAAACCCTGATTTCGTATCCCCCAGGCGTTGGGCCGTGGCTTGCCAGCAGACTGGACCATTGAGGCAGAGAAGAGAAGAGCTTTGCTTAAGGGTGTACAGGGTCTAGGGTTTCAGGGCTCAGCAGCATGTACCAAGGGTCTTGGTTTGTTGTCTTATTACAATAAGATCCCCATATACCCCATATTCTATCTACTTAGTGGGGACTATAACCCCTAAACCCTAAACCCTATATTCTATCTACTTAGGGGTCTAGAGTTGAAGATTGGGGGCTTAAAGTTTGGGCCTCAGCTCTCCGGTGAAGGTTTTGTGGGTGAAATGTAAGAGGTGTTCCCTTCTATGCGAAGCACAGGTAATCCTAAACCCTTAAGCCTAAGCCCCTAATCCCTAAACCCTAAACACTGCTTCAGGGCATGAGGGATTTGGACTAGGATGTAGGGTTTAGGATTTTGGGTTTAGGGCTTAGGGTTCAAGACCTCAAGATTTGGGGAGTCTTTGTGCTTTGGGATTTAGAGCTCTAGCATCTAGGATGTAGCACAGCAGGGTTGCTATGTGTGTTTTTGTTTGTATGCCTATGTTTTTAGGCATGAAGTTTGGGGTGCGGAGGCTTAGGGCACAGAGCATGGATTTGGAGAGTTTGAGGGCTTACCTACTTTATTTACTGGTTCTAAGTTGAGAATAGAGGAATATAATCCCTATAATCGACTTCATATAAAACCCCCAAGAAATGTCTTCCTTCATTCCCTGCTAAGAACCAGTAAGTTTAGGTTCTGGGATTTAGTGTTTCAGAGCTGCAGTTGCAGAATTTCACGGTTCATGTTTCAGTGTACGTCAGGGTCGGCCATTCTGGGGTCCGCTGCGTCATGCGGCTGGGGCTGGGAGACATGGGAGGCGTGAATCTCTGCAGCGGCTACTACATGCCCGAAAGCCACAACCCAAACCCTGGACCCTAAACCTATAACATATAATCGTCTGCACAACCCATTTCTTCATCGTCTGCCAACCAACTTGAAATCTAAACCCCAATCCCAAAACCCCCAACAATGTGGCCCCCGACCCGTCAACCCTAAAAATAAAACCCCGAAATCCTAAACCACCCAAAACTGGAACCGCCCCAAACCCTAACCCCTAAACCCCCCAAGCCCCAAACCCCTAAGCCCTCAAAACCAGATGCCTGGTAAAGCCCTGAAGAACTCATCTACTCGAGCAGGCTCTCCGGGAACGGGCTCAAGGCCCCGATCTTGTGTTTAGGGCTTAGGGTTTAGGATGTAGAGATTTCGGTTTTCGGGCTTAGGATTTAAGATTTAGGGCTTAGGATTTAAGATTCTAGGGTCTAGGATTTAGGGTGTAGGATTTAGGGTGTAAACGTTCAGGGCTTTGGGCCTTGATTTTTAGGGTTTATGGTTTTAGGGGGTTAGAGTGTAAGGGTTAGGATTTAGGGGATGGGACTTAGCGAAAGAACGATTTGGGGCTTTCGATTTAGGGTTCATGGGGTCTAGGGTTGCTTTCTAAATGCTACTTCAGCGGGAGTGGAGGAGGGTATACAGGTATAATTCCTTGGGGATTGTTTACGGGGGTCCTTGCACTCCGCCACTACGTTTTGGATTGGAATTGGACGGTTGTGGGCTGAGGGTTCAGGAGTCCAAGTCTAGCCCTTAACCAACAACCCTTCCGGGGTGCAGGAGGTTCCGAGTTAGGGTTTCGGGTTTGGCGTTCTGGATTCACTCTTTGGAGCCCGCATGATCGCGAGGGTGTGTAGGGCGAGCTTTTTGAAGAGTTCGGTCCAAGATCGAAAAGTGCTGCGTTCTGGTGTTGGCCGCTCTATAAGTGTTTCTCGTGCAGGGCCTCATGCTTTGCAGCCTGTTCGCAAGCTTGAGTGTTCAGGTTATAGAGATTGCACTTGTTTTGTTCCTGTCCTTTCTGACCTACAGATGTCTGTAGAAGTTATCTGTACCTGGAAGCCAAAAGTATGTAAAATAATAGCCCTAGACCCATAATAACATCCATAAAGGCCATTATTTTACATACTTTTGGGGTCCAGGTAGGTACCTGACCTATTGCAAGTAGGTGTGACATGCTGTCCCTTGGGTCCAGTAGGGACCTTAGGGAGCCTTGTGATCACCGGGAAGGATCAGGGAGTAATTGGATTATTAAGTTATTGCCCTAAACCTTACCTGAACCCCAAAAGTATGTAAATAATGGCCTTTTGGGCTATATTTAGGGGTTTAGGGCTATTATTTTACCTACTTTGGGGGTTTAGGTAAGACCCTTTCAATGACCCCCGCCACCCGCTGCTTGAGGACAATTGAAACAGGGTCTTAGGTCGTTGTGTTTAGCGCTACCGCGAGATTAGGGCTGAGGGTTTGGGGCCCATTTGGAGTTTAGAGTTGACATGTTTAAGGAGCTTAGGGTTTTTGTGGGGTCAGGGCTTGGGGTTTGTTTAACGTTTAGGTTTTAGGGGTTGTCTAGGTTCAGGTTTTAGTTTTTTTTTTGGAGAGGGGTGGAGAGTCACTTTCAAGCGGGGCCCGGCCCTAAGTCCCTTTGCCCTACACAACCACGGCACCTCAGATGCAGGCAAGCAAGGGAGCCCAAAGTCTGCTCTACGCGCTTACTGTGGGATTCTAAACCACTTGACCTTTGGGTACCTGGGTAATTCTGCTTTATACTCCCTTGTCATTAAGATGAAGGAAACCGATTCCGACATGGTTTTGGGGCTTTTAATATACTATCCAGTAAATGTTTCCTCAACCTACCCTCATCCTTTTACCCAGAACTAGGTGTTCCATAGATTGTGACCTTTCTTCACTGGTCCATATTAGGACCCCGAGCCCCCCCATTTATGGAGTCTCCCGCTTCAGAAGCAACTTCGCATTGTTTGAAATGTCGACGTGAATGACCTGGTGGCCACAGACCATTGACAACTGAGCCTTACGACCAGGGGCGACCGAGCCTTGTGAAGGAGAAGGCAAGTCACTGGGACGAAGCGGAGTTGTGCAGCGAGCAAGAACCAAAAAAAAAGCTGCCCAGATACATACATGTTGCAGCAATGCTCGTGGCGAGAAGGCAAAAGTGCCTCACCAGTTGACCGCACCTGGACACCTGTTGCGTTTGCATCCGGTTACTCAGCAGGACTTCTATAGGGCAACCCATACATATCCATACAGCCCATGCATGTTGAGTTTCTGAACCCGGAATCAATCAACCCGGGAAGGCTGATGTCATTAAGCCCTGTGAAAGACCTTGTCAGCCCCAGGACCAATGAATCCCTATGAACCCCAGCTCGAACCCTTACAAGTAGCCCATAATTACAGCGAAGTAGATTTTCTGATACCCTTATAACTGTTATCAATGTTCTTGCTGTTACTATTATTGCTATTTTATACTATTGTTACTTGTATTGTTATTTTTTACATTATCCTTCTTATTATCACCATTATTGCTAATGTTATCAGTATGAGAGTTGCTATTACTGCGATTATTACTATTTGCCACCATCGCCATTATTACTGTTGTTTGTAGTAGGCTTATTACGAGTATTGCTATTATTGTTATGGAATTCTGCATCCTCATCGGATTCCTCCAAAGCACTGCGATATGTTCCCAAATCCTAATCCCTAAATTTCTAGACCCTAAGCCCAGAACCTAAACCTTAAACCCAAAACCCTGAAACCTAAGCCGTAGATCCCAAACCCTAAGCCCTAAACCAATGGTTGGCTAATGCACCAAGAAGCCTGTGTCGATTTTAAGGCACAAATTTGGGGTTTAGGGCTGAGGGTTCGGGGCTTAATGTACCCAAACGCAGAACGTTTGGTTACTCCCTGTGTAGGTTACTCTGGGTAGGGTAAAGGGTTAGGACCGCTGACATGCTGTACAGATCCAGCATCCTTTATCATGGTGAACCCTTTATGCTCCCAAACCCTAGCCTGACTGTTGCAGTTGATGGAGGAAATCCCGCAACCTAAGTTTCATCTTGGGAATAGTAATTTTGGGACCTTGGGTGGTGCAAGATTTTCTTCATCAATTGTATATTGATTTATCCCAAAGGTCCAAGTAGAGCCTGTGGGCCCAGATCAGCTCCATAGGAACTCAGCTGGGCCCCCAAAACCGCCTACGCCTTAAAGCCGTAACATACCAGTAGTATTTTATTTGGGGATACTATGGTACCCAATATAGATTAAGACTATATCCTCCTTTTGGGGTATACTATTTACTATAAAGAATATAATCTTACTAGGTTCAACCGCCAAAAAAACACTACTCATACAGGCCTGCCCGCATATCGTATTTGGAAGTGCAGGGTACCCATGACAAGTGTATAACTGCTCACAAGATCATTTACAAGGGCGTACAGGAACAAGCAGGGTGTAGAAGGAAGTTAAGTATAACCCAATTGTAACCCAACTTGTAAGCCAATTATGAGCCCTTAAAGCCCGCTAATATGTTTATAGTCTAACTCAGTTAGCAGTACAATGATAATTTGGTCATGGTTACCCTGAACCTCCAAGTAGCCCTCAAGCCTGAAGCGTCTGACCCCAAACTTGACGCTTTAAGCCCTACACCCTCAATCCCAAACCCAAGCTGCAGATCCTAAGCCCCAAACCCTAAACCCTAAGCGTGCAGGGTTTAGGGTTATGTGCCTACAAACTGTTCAGAGGGACACTGTACGCCCTGAAGAAGAAGTCCTAAACTCATAAGCTGAACCAAGGTACCAAGCACTGCGTAAACCTTGAATTTTCCACTTGTCTTTGCCTTCCACTTTGTAGCTCCTATGCCAGGGTTCAGGGTTTAGAGTTAAACCTTAGACCTTAACCTGAACCTGAACCCCAAACTTAAGACTTCCACACTGCTCTTTTGTGAGCCCTCTTGGACGGCTACCTGAAAGCCGCGGACTCTGCGGCGGCGGTGAAAAGCTTCAAGGCACGGGGCTGGGGTGCTTATGAGTTCTGGCGTATCATTATACATATATATATATATCTATCTATAGGGTCTAGGGTTATAGTACATACATACTAGAACCGGGTTTCGGGTTTAGTGGCTTTGCTTTAAAGATTTTGAAGGGAAGTGTATCACTAGTCATGTGATACTGCGCTGCTCGGGAATTAGGATGTCAGGGGTCTAGGGTTCAAGCGATTTGGGTTTGGTGTTCGGGGTACGCGCATGGGTTTCTATAGGACTTTTGTGAAGGTCAGGATGAGCCTCGGGTCTCTGGTAATTTATGTGAAGAAGTGTTGCAAACAATCGAGATTCTCAAGGGATCCAGGGTGGTACTCCCGAGGTCGTACCCCTAAAAGGTTTCCCCAATATGACCTCAGTAGAGCCCTTATATAGCCCCCCAGGGTCCTTCGAAAGGATCCCCAAAACCAAGGTGTGCCACCCTAGGGGTACAAGCCTGAAACCCTTGAGGTTGAGGGTTTGGGATTTCCCCTAAACCCTAAACCTTAAATCCTAGGAACTCCTTGGACCTCCACTACCTGGTACCCCATTTCTATTAAGGCCATATTCCATATGTATCTGGTTCTAAATGGGTAGTGGGGTACCAGGTAGTGGGGGTCCTGAGGGTCCCTAAACCTTAAACCGCATCTGACGCTCTGATTGTGAGTCTATCTCTGCAACTCGTAGTTTCGCGCAGGGTTTGGAACTTCAGATTCGGGGAAGGGCCGGGCGGTGGGTTGTTCAGGGAGCACCTATGGAACCTCAGGCCAGCCACTGATACGTAGGTTAGGATTGTTCAAAGCGCTTTATTGTGCAAATTCGGGTTAAACGCTGTGCAGGGGATCCATCTAAACTCAGGGGCAGCCAATGAAAGACTACGTTGGTTTCCATGTGGAATCCCCTAGGCCATTAGTCTAAGGCAACTACAGGAGAGGAGTTACCATGCAGGGACATCATACCTGTAGCTGGTGCTAACTAAGCGCCTCCAGTTTTGAGAAACCCCATGTTGTAATCCCCTACTAAAAGTCGTTTGCGTCCGATGTACGCCATTCTCTTCTCCATTTGATTCTCCAATACTGCCACCTGGAACCGTAAACCCTGAAACCCTAAAGCGTATATGGTAGTTTCCCTCCATAGGGGGAATGCAATAGAGACCCCAAAATACTATAGTCCTTACTATGGGGACCCCTGAAGGGGTGCCCCTAATTTTGCGAAACCCTAAACCCTAAACAGTAGTTTCCATTTTCTTTTCCAATATCCCTATATAAACCCTATAAACCCCTTTAAGAGGACCCCTAATTTTGGGAAACTTCCATTTATGTCCTTGTAAATCCCCTACAACCACCCTAAACCCCTAACCCTAAACCCCTAAACCCCCAAACTCGTTTAAACGGAGCAGCCTGTGTCGTCAGCTCAGTCAGACGTGTACTCCTTCTCGTTTTTCCTGTCAGCCAGCAAAGCCCTGAGACGCCAGGAGTTTGCAGCCGAAATACCCGGAGTTTTTGACGAGGCGGGCAAGGGCTTTGGGGGTTTAGGGTCTAGGTTTTTGGAGAAGGCTTTTGAGTTTTGGAGTAGGCTGCTGGGCGGCATACCTTTCGAAGGGTTTTTTCAAAGGGAAAGAGTCCGCTTGGAAGCTACGTCAATCCAACCCTGGGATAATGCATGGTTTAGGGTGTGGGGTGGTGCAGGACTTCCTCCAGCATCAACGCCTTCTAGCATCAAAACCCTAAACTTATATACAGTAATTTCCATGTTGTTGTCCATTATCCCCGCAGAACCCCTATATAACCCCTACATAAGATCTAAATCCTAATGAGTAGTGTGTCCCAGAAGTCTCAATTCCCTCATCCTGCAGTGGCTGTCAGTCTCGTTGCAGTAGCCTGGGATCTACCCATACTGTACCCTATAGCTCCCCTTAAGTAGATAGAATATTGGGTTTTGGGTTTGGGTTTATAGTCTCCGCTAAGTAGATAGAATATAGGGTTTAGGGTTTAGGGTTATAGATAGAATATGGGGTATGTGGGGATCTTATTACAATATACCCAAAGCCCTATTCTATCTACTTCAGGGACACCCTACCTCTTTGTTGGAGTTCCGAGCTTTATAGTATCTTCCACATACCAACTTGGGTACCCTGGAAAAGGGCTGGGGTATAGGGTCTAGGTACTAAGTAGCTGGGAGACTACCAGGCACTAACATAGCTCATGTTCACCTGTTTGACCCCTATCTTGCAATTGCCCCAATTCAGTGCAGCCAAATCCCTGAGCCCAAATCTTCGGAATTGGCTTCTACGCCCTAAGCATTAACTCCTGATCCCAGACAAGCTTACATAAGTGGATGAATTTGGGGGTGCCGCGTGAGAGATGGGGAATGAAGAAATGTAAAAAAAAAGCATGGATATGAGGCTACTTGATGTAGGGTGTGATTGAAAGCGGAGGAACAGGACATGAGAGTTATTCTTGCAATGTATACATGTGGGGGCAGCTGTAGAGACCCCTTCCTCCATTCCTTACCCTAAGCCCAACTTACCACGAAGTAGCGTCAATTTTCTCTTCCAGTCCCCACAGTCAAGGGTTCCAGGGTTACCCCTAAGGTCGTACCCCTAAAAGGTTTCCCCAATATGGCCTTCCAAGACCCAATTTGAGAGGTGCAAGTCTGAAACCCTTGATACAGAACATCTTAGGAGGACCCCCCACCCTGTAATAGTGGTATAATAAGAATATAAGAAGACCCTAATATGTCCCCTATTATCCCTTATCGTCACTGTTACTGGGTGGGGGGTCCACCTAAAGTACATCCTTTGGAGGTCGTTGTGTGTGCGCTGCGGACCGCGCTGGATCGTACGGGCAAGCAGCGCAAGAGCGTGACAGAGCTCCTGGCGCTGTTGCACAAGGACAGCCACATGGTTTGGGGGGATTATATAGTATAGGGTTTAGGGTTTAGGGTCTAAACTCCTTAAAGGGGGGGGGGGCTATATAGGGGATCACTCTAGTACAGGGTTTTGGGTTCTGGGACCTGCCTGTAACCTGAATTACCGGGCTTATAGCTACAAATTAGGGGGTAGACAAACATCAACCCTTTTCTTGGTGTTGGCGTACCCAGATAGAACTTATGGTCAGCACAACAGATGACATGTCTGTATGAACCTGTATACCGGGGTAGGCTTGAAGATATTTCTTAATGTTTACATCCTTAATCTTATAAAGGCCTTACAAAGACATTAGAATACAATTTTTTTAGGGCCCCCCAAACCTACCCTAGTATATAGGCTGGCGGAACATATCCTAGGTTGCATGGAAGTACTTGTTTTTCACTAAACCTTTGGGTATTCGTGCTATCATTATTGTTGACTCAGCCAACTGCATTTGTGCATGTCACATTACATGGCCAGCCGCTTCAATTAACACCAGTCGCCAGGAAAAAGAACCTCCCTTTTGCAGCATAAACGTATACTACCTTCTGTAGCCCTCAGCTAACCCTGCTACCCTCGTAATGGTCCCTGATTTCCCGTTTTGGCCTCTACTGATGGAGATAGCCGGTTACTCAGCACAGTCCCTGACCAGGAGAGGGCACTAGATCGCCCGTCGCCCTCAGGTACCCCTAAGCCCTCTATATAATCCTTGCAGAAGCCTTCTGTAAGGGTAACCACCTGGTGCCTCCCCAGACCCCCCTGACACCCTAAACCTTAAATCCTAAAACACACCTTACAGGAGGGGGTACTAGATCGTCCATCGTTGGCCCGCGGCTACGCCAAGATGATTTGTACGTGGCAGGCAGGGACGCAGGGGACAGGGATTAGGATGTAGGGTTTGGGGTGTGGGTTTTGGGGTTTGGGGTTTAGGGTTTCGGTTTCAGGTTCAGGGCTTACCCAGAGGCTCCTATGTAGTTTCTTTTGGGGTATATACAATACTACAATTGCTAAAGCCCCCTAAACCCTAAACCCTAAACCCTAAAACAATCCCAACAAGCAACCGCATGGGATCCCCTGGGTCCCCTTGGTTTAGGGTTTAGGGTTGGAGCGCTGTTAGGTCAAAGGCCAGCGGTATGTAATGTATACAAAGGGGCTTAGGGTTAAAGTTGCTTCGTTCAGTTTAGGGTTTAGGGTTCAGGGTTTCTAGCGCCAACCCCTGTAATTGCGAGCATATGATTTTCATACTATGGCCGAACTAGAGCCCATTGTTTTTTTTTTGGGGGGGGGATGGGGGGGGGCAAAAGTTCTGATGCGTTTTATGCTTCTTGTCTTCATGCCTAAGCATGAAAAAGTCAGCAAGATATCCCCATACAGAATCCTCAACATGTTTGAGGTTTAGTATAGGGGGACCCACAAAGTATAGTGGGACCCACAAACCCTTTTCTACTTACTCAGGGCCTTCCATTATGCTCTCGCAAGACCCCAGACGCTTTGAATTTAAAGCAGCTTTCGACAGGAAGGTGTTCGATTCCGTGACCAAAAGTCTTATATGCCTGCTAAGCAGCTGGGAATGCCTACTTCTTGAGGGTCTGTTTTGGCATCATTTTGTCTTTATCCCTCTGCTGTCTTATGCGGATTCTTTTTTGTAGATAAACACCCCAAACCCTAAACCCTAAATTTTGTGGATAAACGCCCTAAACCCTTAACCACAATTAAAAAACACCATTTAGAGTCTGCTTATGCAAAGCATGTTTTGCCACCGGCGAGGAGCCCAAAGCCTGAGCCCTAAAGCCTAAACCGCCATGCTGAATCCTCGGATTGGGGTTTAGGGTTTAGGGTTGAGGTCCCATGCCCTAAATCCTGAACCCTACGCTGAGGGTTTCAGGGTTTTGGGGTTGATGCTAAAGTCTAGGGTTTAGGGGATGCTACAATCCTACATGCCCCTACGTACCTTGCACTGTCGGAATTATTTAAAGGTCATGCAGAATTGTTAGTATCACCCTTACTCCTTCCTTACAGCCCACTCCCCTAGGGATGCCTGAACGGTATCCCCAAAGCCCAACCCACAACCTCTTCCAGTAAAGCACTGCCGGGGCAAATTACGACCCGAATGGCAATTCATATGATAGAAGACTGCCAAAGTTGTCGTCCTGCGAGATTTGGGAGTATTACACCTTTACCCCAAAGCCTAAACCCCAAAGGCTTTATCCCAAAGCCTACATCCTAGACCTTATTTCCCAAACCCGAAGCGCTCTATCCCACCCTCGGCAGACGCCAATCCTGCACCCCAAAGAGCTTGGAGGGTCATGGGGACTTAGGAAGTAGGTTAATAATTAGGATCACTAGGCTTACTTTATGGGCTATAAGCCCTAGACCCTAAACCTTAAACCCTTTACCCTAAACCCTAAACCCTAGACCCTTAACCTTAAACCCTAAACCCTAAACCACACTTACTAAGTCCCCCTGACGCTCCAAGTATGGTATAGGGGCCAACCCTAGGCTTAAGGGTCTAAGTTACCATGGTTTAGGGTTTAGGGTTTAAGTTACCATGGTTTAGGGTTTAGG
>CAJNIZ010006083.1:0-18233 GCA_905231905.1 Symbiodinium pilosum
TCCTACTCTACTACTACTACTACTGCTGCTGCTGCTACTACTACTACTACTACTACGACGAGTTACTACGACGACGATGATGACGACGACTACTACTACGACGGTACTACGACGACGATTACGACGACGACCACCACCACAACGACGACCACGATGATGATGATGATGATGATGATGATGACGATGTCTGTTATTGCTACTGCTACTGCGACTGCTACCGCTGCTTGTACTGCCACCACTATTAAAATCACGACTACAATAGATTTCCAACTCGACCCGCCCGAAAGAGGGGCTGCTTGCGCCAATGACGGGCGAGGCACCATAGTTGATCATCAACCTTCGCAGGATCCACTAAACTCAGTGAACAGGCGCCCTCCCCCCAAGCTAGAGCTGAAAAAAACCGTTTATCAACCACTGTCACACTAACTGGTGGCTATATTCTGAGCTTCCATGAAAGTCTCGGGGTAGGCAAGATTTCTACAGGTGGAGCTCATGCAGACCGTCATACGGACCAGCATCACAACACGCACGCAAGAGCTTGTACAACAACTTATTGTGGCTATCGATCTGAACCATGTGTTGCTCAACGGTGACCACTTTCACCATCAAGAACTATTTAGGCGATTCTCAAAATCAGGAGGGGCGCTTCTGCGACCCTACGTACATATATATATATATAGAGAGAGAGAGTACCATAGAGGCTACAAGAAGAGTATAAGGGTCCCTACTCGGGTTTACGAAGGGATTACCTTGATTTGAGAAATGCCGAACCCAACCCTAAACCTCACGTACAGCTATTAGTTTAGGGATGAGGGTTTAGTTTAGGGGGCTATGTACTCGCCGTCCCTCAGTCCATGCTTGCTTCATAACCCACCCCGACCACTGGCAGCCCGATCTGGAATGGGCAAAAAAACTCCTCAAACCCATCGAATCCACTTCTTAAGGTGAGGCCCCTACTGGGAGGGTGGAGAGGTAGCCTCTGACCTTATTTTATGCCCGACAATATAGTAGTTTCCTAGGAACAAGTAGCAAGTATAGAATGGTCAGAAAGCCCCCCGCGACAAATCCCCTTGTCCCTTTGTGGCAATTCTAAAACAATCCCTATTGAATAACAAATTCTAGGAACGACATGCATGCTCCTGCTAGAACCCTATGTATCCCTAGGGCCCCTAATCCGTGCTCTCGATGAATAACACCCTCTAGATTTAGAGAAAACTTGTTAGGCTAAGTTAGGGGTATAAGTTTAAAGGCGGAGGCAATTTTGGGCTGGAAAACCACCTAGATGTAAAGAAGCTTATTCCTAAACCCTAGAAAGCACCAAGGTTTGGGTTTGAGGTTTAGTTCCAATCGTTAGGCTCTAAAAGCTAAAGCCTAAATTTTGAAAGCTGATTGTCAGACCTAAATTAATTGATAAAAGCCATCAGGATTCAAAGGCTCTAACATGGCTTCCTGAGCTTCCCCTTATGGACCTTGAGTGGGAGGCGCTTTCTTTAGATTAATGGAAAACCCCGTAGAATAATAGCAAATGTTTTCAGGGTCATTTGTTTCGCATGACTTCTTACCTGGCTGCTGTCAAACCAGAAAGTGAGGCTGCTCTTGACATGAGAATAAGAGCGCTGGTTCTGAGACCTGAAATGCTGATTAAAACTCACTAGGAATTGAAGGCTCAAACACTGCTTCCTGAGTTTAGAACTCAATTGCTTGTGTTTAGATGTCAATCTTATTCCAATGAACTGTATTTTCTATTTCAATTAGGTTTACAAAAGCAATTGGAACAAATCATTGTTTACTCAGCATCCAATAAGATTGTAATTGATGTTAATTAGACTTCAATTCGATTTTAGGTCACCTTCAATAGAACTGACTGTCATGCAATACTTTTTCCTTTTGGACTCTGCATGGGATCCCTAGTTATTAATCTCCTATAGGGTAGGTAGCCCGACTGTGAATAACTTCCCATTGAACCAACACATTTGCAAATGCGAGGACCTCTAAGCAATTGGAACAAGGCTCCGGGCACATTAGGATGTTTTGCTATATAAAGCCCTAAACCCTAGCCTAAACCGCGAATGTGCAGGTAACATTGCTACTTCTTCAGGCTTCTACATTACAAGTGGATGCCAGTACCAAACTTGAAGCAGTCCAGGGTTTAGGGTCTAGGGGCGTCGGGTACTTAGCTGCAGCCTCCTTTTGTAGCGCATGCTTTTTTAATGAGTGGTACAACGTCTGCAACTCAAGTGCAAAAGATAAGGACAAGCCTGGAATCCTAAGGTTTAGGGTGTGGGCGTAGGGGCTTAGTTTTTTGTACGGGGGGTTTAGGGTTCAGGGTGTGGATTTGAAGCTTCCTAAGACCGAGGCAATCCCATGAGATTCCCTTGCCCATCCTAGGCTTCAGAATCAAAACAAAGGAGGCGCGCCCATATACTGCTAAGACTTCCATGGGCGCTTTGGAAGCTTCTACGAGCTCGCTATTTGTCCTTCTGTGCCCCTAAACCCCTAACCCCCCCCCCTCCCCCCCGGGCCCTAAACCCTGCAGCCAAGGAACTTTGTGACCTCCACTGGCTTAGTGATCTCCACTGGCTTAGTTACCTCCGCTGGCTCAGCTGGCGCGTCCTCTCGAGCTTTAACTGCTTTGTCCTCCAGCCCCCACTGTTCCTCGGAAGAGCGCGAAGGCTTAGTCAAGGCGGGACTAGCGGATACTAAGTCTGAGGTTGTCTCAGTGAAAACTTACTGGCTAATGATAGGGAAGAAGGAAATAATTCATATTGGCTTTATATAGGGCTTATACTCCTTATTCCCAACAGAGCACCAGTAAGGAAACGAGGTTGAGGATCTATCGTTTAGAACCCTGAAAGCCGTCCCCCACGCTCCGAAAGGCACCCAGATCTACGTGTTTTGCAGACTTGTACAATAACCTGCCGCCAATATTACAAAGCTACCCCCCCCAACATCAAATATTCTCAATACGCTGTGATTCTAATATACCAGAATGACAATAGGGCGGTAGGCGGTGTTGATTGTTAAGGAAACTCCGAGGCCTCAATCATCCCAAATAGCTTGATCTAAGGTAGGGGCCTTCACAAAATAACCCAGTCAAGGCAATTATGGAAATATCATGCAGAAAAGAACATGGATATTAAAATGGAAGTTGGGGTTGCATAGAGTGTTTCAAGAAGAGTAGCGAAATATTGTGGTCCTAGATGGTCTCAGACTCCTTCTAAAATTATGGCTTTGAGGTAAACTTCAAAACTGATTAGGCTTCCAAGCTTACTACGACTCGGCCAGAATCGGCGAGGCAGTTGACATTTGGCAGGATAACAGCTCCACCCAAACCACGTAATGAAGACCTTCCACGCTGCCCCCAAACCCTGTGAGGGGTTTGTTAATATGATGGTTTGGGGCACCCGAAATTGGGGCCATGCTAGACTGTAGTCTTGGCCCTTAACCCTGAATCATTCCCTAAACTCTGTTGCTTTCGATGGATGAGGGCAGGCCTGAAATCTCACTCAACCCTAAAATTATCCAGGAGCTCTTTTGTAGTTCCCTTGTGCGTTGTTAAAACAGTTTGGTAAGGGAGAAAAATGCATCTGAGCCATAGGCCAACGCCCTAGTCCCCCTTTGTTCAACCTGCATTGGCCAGGAGACCTTCTCGCTGAAAGGTATTCATGAGTGACAAAACCCACGCAAAGGCAGGCGCATTTCAGAGACTTACTTCCTAATGCCCGAACTCGGAACCCTACGTCATCCTATGTCCCTTCCGTCCAAGGTTTGAGGTTCATATAAATTAGGCATGACATCCAGGACGATCTCACTAGGACGCTCTGCTGAATTGCTCATGTCCCTTTGTTAAGGCTTATGAAGTAATCAAGCAGCAGGCATGCTAAAGCTGCTGCTAGCTACACAACGTACGCCAGTAAACCTTAAACACGTCCTACTTCGTCCGCTCCCCCTGTGTTATCACCTCCCCACCCCTTTGAAAGAATATAATCCCCCTTAACTAGATAGAGTATGGGGTATATGGGGATCTTACTATAATATACCCAAAGCCATATTCTATCTACTTAAGGGGGACTATATCCACCCGCCTATAACAATAGTAATTAGATTGGAGGCTCATTATTCTCCGATGTCCCAGACTGCTGACCCTTGATGGAGTCTTCCGCTACACACGCGCAGCTCTGAACCCTAAAGCCTCCAAACCGTAGGGCTTGTACCCCTGAGATTGCATCCCTGAACCATAGACTATAACGCTTAATTAGGATAAGCCCAAGCGTACAAGCCTCAAGGGTCAAATCTTAAACTCTCTGAGCCCCACAGTCCCAAATCCAAATACTCTAGCCCCGAACCTGACAACTACCTAAACCCTAAACCCTGAACCCCTGAAAAACCCAACCTCCCTATCCTGAGCTCCCACAGGCAAATCTACCAAGAGCCTTGTTTGAGGTGAGCAGTTTTTTTTCGGTATTGAACCAAGTAAGAGTATAGTCCCCCTTAAGTAGATAGAATATGGCGCTGGGTATATTTGAATAAGATCTCCATATACCCCATATTCTATCTACTTCAGGGGGACTATATAGCCCTGTTAGAAAAAAGCACGGGAAAGTATCGTCTGGCACTAGATTCGGCACTGCAGTATCCAATGCCCCACACCCTGAACCCTATACGTCCCTGTATAACCTTATATCATATTACCCTTACATCCACCAAACAAACGGACTCTACGTATAGTACTCGCTTTTTTGAGGCAAGAACTGGATAGGCTGCCAGCAAAACTGAAACTTCAACCAGCCACCAAAGACAGTCAACATGACTCGCATACTACTCAAGTACTGCCTGGCTGTTAAGGAACTTGCCTTAAGTTACTGTAATAAGGAAACCTTCTTACTTACTATATACCCATCTTATGGTGACTTAAGTTCCATAAGAGCATGCAACCCAGTAGTTCCCGAACCTCTTAGCCTAAACCCTACCCAGGGTTTAGGGTTTAGGGGTTTAGGGTTTAGTCTAAACCCTACACCCGAAACCCAGCACGTAAGGCCAGGGTTCACCTGGATTTTCCCAGGGGCTGTCCCGCCCGGGTGGAGGCTGGAAGGTCTTCTCGTTTGTATCACCTGGCCCAGGGCTAGTACAGGAATGTGGGGATTTCCCAAAATTAGGGGTACCTTTTTGGGGGTCCTCAGAACAAGGATTATAGTATTTTGGGATATTGGGTTCCCCTTATTTTGGGAAACTACCATATTAGGGTGCAGGGTTAAAGGGTTTGAGGGTTTAGGGATTACGGTTCCGAGTTTCGGGCTTAGGGGCGCGGCAAGGAGTTTACTGCAATCCCCCTGGACCTATAGCAAAACCATAGCGTTTGACAAGTCCTCGGGTTAAGCTGTAATAAAAGTGAACACAACGCCTATGAAGGCTACAGTTTAGGGCTTTGGAATGCACATCGCGCTGCAGCACAGTTAAGTTGCAGGGTCTTGGAAGAACTTGTTCTAGCTGGGGCACGAGGCTGAAATAGGAGAGACACCCAAGGCACCCTGAAGCTTTAGGGTCTGGGGTTTAGGGCACCATAACCACACCCTACCTATAAGATCTACTGGGACATGTAATCATGAGGAACTGTTCTTAAACCACAAAAGGGATCCCGGTCCACCGCCAATGGCGTCTTGGTAAGCCTGACATTGACAGTAGCTCATAGAATCCGTCTAAGCCACTACATAATCCCAGTTTCCACCGCTTCTATTTGTATGTTACGTTTGATTCTCCATGATTGGGGTACTATCCCTAAAGCGTAAAACCTTATCTCCTTTTTTGGCATGCGCACTGTATTCCGTAAGCCCTTTGTGCATCAAACTCTACGCGTACATGCTATTCTCCATAAACAAGAGGACCCAAATATAAACCCCAATCTACTAGAATCCTTATTATGGCAACCACATGCGACCACCAATTGTACCCCTAATCCTGGGAGCAAACCATATCATTTCAAATCCTTAGCCGTAAACCCACACCCTAAACTCTAAACCCTGAACCCTAGACCCTAAACCCTGGACCCTAAACCCCTGAACCCTAAACCTAAACCCCACACCCTCAACCCTTAGCCCTAAACCCTAAACCGTCACCCCTAAACCCTGAACCTTAAACCCAACACCCTATACCCAAACCCTAAACCCTAAATAGCAGTTTCCATTTTCTTTTCCATTATCCCCATATAAGCCCTATACAACCCCTATAAAACCCAATCTACTTAAGGGGGACCGTCACCCCTAAACCCTAGACCCTAAACCGTCACCTGGCCCGCCCCGTATGGACATCCGCATCAAGGCCCGGAGCTTGGCGTCGATTTGCTTGACATCCGAGTGCCTCGGCAGTAACATTGGGGGGAGGGAGGGGGAAATTAGGGTTCAGGGTTTTGGGTTTAGGGTTTGGGGTTTAGGGTTCAGGGTTTGTGATTTAAGCTTTAGGGTTCAGGGTTTAGGGTTTGGGGTTTCGGGGGTTCGGGTTGAGGGTAGGTTCCGAAAATTGATGGTCCCTCTTCAGGCGCACCTAGAACTCCTGTAAGTTCTATAGTCGATTGGAGTATATATAGAAGTTGCAGCCCTGTGTAAAATGTGGAAACTCTCATATCTTTTTTGGCCTGTGGGGGGTAGATGTTCTGGGAATCCATGTTTCTTTTTACAAGGGTTCTGGCCGCAGAAGGGGTAGCATGCCTATGGATAATTGCAAGGCTTAGAATTCGTTGCGATAACTTCGGATGCTGGGCGCGGAGTTCAGGGCTTGCGCATGCAAGGCTCAGGTGAAAGGAAGGCAAGGGATTACTGTTTAGGGTTAAGGCTTAAGGTTAAGGGTATGACTACCAATCTCAACTTGAAGACTAATTAGCTGAGATAGCCTTTACCAGCATGTACAAAGAATCTATGACCATAATTTTGGCAACAATGTAGGTTTCTGCAGTAGTTGGGCGTTGGTATTTTTACAGCCGCCGCATGGCAGGGAAGCACCGAGGCAAAGGGCATGCCAGACAAGAATGCCAAGCCTGGGTTGGTTGGCACTTGGGTACCTGTTTCGCTGCAGCAGAAGCATAGCAAGCCAATTTTTTGCACATGTGGGTCCATGCCATCTTCGGAAGCACTAGATCCAACTACTATACAAGGACATGGGCACGCGCAGTCTTTTTAGTTTAGGTTTGAGCGGCAAATGGTCTGTCACTAAAAACTTCAGCCCGCTAGCAATGCAGAACAGCACATGAGCAACAGCTTGCAATAATGGACGACACTGCACATGCTATTCAAGTGCGTAACGCAGGGCATCGTGTATTTCCTGATAACCCCATCTCATGATGCCTCATATCTGCGCAGCCGTCCTTATGTACTACCCTCACAGGAACGATCATACCATTGAAGCCCCTGTGCCGAGCCCTAAACAAGGGCGGGTAGCCAATGAAATCCTGGATCTTAAGCCTGAACCCTAAACCGCAGTGATGAAGCCTATTTGCCCCAAAACGCTGAGCCTTACTCCCCACCCCACTATTTAAAAAACAAACCGCCTTACCATAGCTTTTCCACATATGACCCTATAGGGATGATGTTCTTGTATTGCCTACTACGAACTATTAAGATAGTTGTGCTAGACCGGGGGTATTCAGTATATAGTGGGGGGTGGAAGTAGCTTGTGGATAGGTTGTTAGTATCAATCCTAAAGCCTAGACCGCAAACCCCTCAACCCCTGAGCCCTGAACCATCGAACTCACTAAACCCTAAACTTATAAACTCTAAACATAATCCCTAAGCCCTGAACTCGAAAAAAAATGTAAAAATCCTGAACCGTCACCCTAAACTCTAGCCCTAACACCCTGACCCCTCAACCCCTAAACTTCCTTAAAACCCTAAAGCCCTGAACCCTTAACCCCTAAACCCTAAGCAGACCCTCAAACCCCTCAGATTAAAGTGGTCAAAGGGCAGCGCGAAGGTGTCAATGGCCCTGGCGGGACCCTTGCAGCGCATGATGCCATTGATGAACCTTGAGACTCTAAGGCTTATTATTGTATATTATAGTCTATCATCGTTTTTGTTCCGCAGTATATTATGGGATATTATGATAGACTATGGTTTCGTGGGCTTAGGCCTTCCTTCCTGAAACTTTTGGCTTCAGGGTTTCGACGGCTAAGGGTTTCAGGGTTGCATGCAACGGCCTCAGCACGCACATCTCCACATCACCGCAAATGCTTTGTGGTCTGGGGCATCGGGTTATAGAGCTGAGTGCTGTAGAGCCGGGTCCATGTTCGTCTTCTACATGACCTCCCAGAAAAATGATGGTATATGGGACCTAGGATTTGCGATTGAATCCCGTAATTACCCCTAGAATTCGCATGCCCTTGCCTACCCAAAACCCTAAACCCTAAAGGCGGTATCCTGGTTCTTTGAAGTAATCAAAACCAGCGCTTCACATCTCAGGCACTCCTCCAAGGTCACCATGCCGTCCCCATTATCCTGGTTTTGGGCCAGGTCGGTCAGGTTTTAGGGTTCGAATCCCCATCGTTGGGGTACTAATTATAAGCTATAGTCTAAACTCCTATTATCCCCCTTAGTAAACCCTATAGTCATCCCCTGTAAAGTCCTTTCTGTAACCCCTTTTAAGTTTGAGGTTTTCGCTTCAAGGACCGCTTGCTGTTACAGTTTAAGCATGTCAGGCAACTGTAAGCGGCCTTCTATGATGATTTAAGCGTAGGTTCCACTATAACTGCCACTACACTATACCCCCAGCCTTAATCAGGCTTAATCAGCCCTAATTATCCCTAAGTAACCTCAATTAAGGGGAACCTTAGTGTAGACAGCAATCTAGAAAAAACTATGGGTCAAATGCTTTCCTGCCCTCGTGCTGGGTCTGCCTTGCCTCAAGAGCATGCGTTGTCACTAGGGTTCAGGGCTTAGGGTTTTTGGTTAGGGTTTAGGGTGATATATTGCGTGATTTGCTCCATAATCCCCTCATAAACCCTACATGTCACCAGGGCCCCTAAGACTCCTCATTTGAAGCATCTCAAACGGTTCTAAGATGATCCCTACATCATCCTCTTGGGGGTTCATGTGCTCCCTGGTTTGGAGTTTAGGGCTTATGGTTTAAGGCCTCCTCTAGGAGTACCACAGGTTGGGCTTATTGTGGGACAACTCAAGCAGTGTGCGAGCTTCCCGTTTTCTACACGTGTTTTTGCAGAAGATCAGGGTTCCTCCATACATTATAGGGGTACTATAAGGTTATTATAAGGATAATGGAGAAGAAAATGGAAACTATTATAATGGGATTTAGGGCTTAGGGTTTGGAATTTTAGGAGCGGGACCAACGAAGACTGCATCAAATGCGGAGGTGTCTGTGCTTGCGACCCTGGACCCCTGTGTGGTGGTGCAGTAGTTGTCCATTTGCATCCTTCTGAATATGCAGTCAGCGAGACCCTACACTGCATGCAAGCCCTAAACCGCCAAACCCTAAAACCCTAGGCCCCAAACCCTCTCTGAGCAGCACACCGGAACCCATAAGATCCCGGCCAAAACCAGAGCACTGGAGAGTCAAAAGGGGGCTTCCCAAAATTAGTAATAAGGACTATCATATTTTGGGTCCATACCGTAACCCTAGACCGTAAACCCTCATCAACCCTAAACAATACCCAGGTCACCCTAGTTGTGGAAACAGAAACTGCCCAAAGTTCAGTGGCCAAGCTTCTAAGAGGTTGAAGAGGGCGGCACTTTCCTGGGTTGCTGTTCAGGAACTTAATTTAGGTTTAGGGCTTAGGGATGGGAACTAAGTTACCATAGCAAAGAAACCCTATTATTTACTATATGCCCATATCCTGGGCAACTGAAACCCTAAACCCTAAAGCCTACATACCCGTATTAGGGTAACTTAACTTAAGTTCCTTAACAGCAACCCAGTTTCCTGCACGTCGATCTCCAGGGTGCTGAAGTAAGCTTTGACTTTGGGGTTGGCTAAAATTTCCGCCAGCCGCTTCTCCTTAGCTGTCTTGGAGAATGAGGGTTGATGGTCTAAACTAATTGCCAGTAGTAGTACTAATACTAATAAGCAGAAAAATGAAAATAATGAAAGTGACAAGCAGACGAGCAATATGATTGTAGCATGCAGTGCGTAAATTCTTCAGCCCAGCCTTGAGGCATCTTCAGGTTTCATGGCTCATGGTTTGGGTAGAGATATAGCTTGCTGAACAGATAACGGACTCCACATGAATCTAGACTTCAAAGAAAGTCGGGCTGGGGCCCGTTAGACCTGAGTTCAAGAATTCGGGTCTTAGGACTTAGGTTTGCGGGTTCACATCATACTGATTTTCACAGATGGAAAGTGTTGTGGCGGCCAAGCATCCGTTAAGACATTTTTGTCCTGCCCATCATGCTCAATGATGGCATGGAAGACAGCCTCCAGACGTTCGACGTAGACAGCTCTCTTGCGCATCCTGTCCAACACCTTGGCTATGCCGCGCGAGAAATGGTAAGGCTGCACTCTTATGCCAACAATATGTAACGCAACTTGCGAAGAGAGACGCGCATCCCTTTGGTAGTTTCCATAGAAAGGGGGCACACATACAAACCCAATATAATCACTGAGTTGGGAGCCCAATTCTTTAAAAAGACCAGCACGTGATCCCAAGCTTTTGCGTCAATCTTAGCTTTGGCTGCTGCATCTACTAAATGTCTGCAAGAAAAAAGACGGCACTCATTTGGGTGTTCAAGGAACAAGGTGTTGAGCATCGTTGTTGGCTTCATCCAAGGTGTCCTCCGTAGGTCATGCACAACACCTTCAACCCTAAACTCAACTGCCTCGCAAAGGCTGTCCATGGTGGCATATTGGCTTTCTGGAAATTGAATGGGGGTCCCATAATAAGGGCTTGTCTAGTGATCTGTAGGGTTTAGGGCCTGGGTTTAGTTTGATTCTGGTGCGTTCATGTGAAACTTGAACCCTAAACCATAATCTTCTGATGACTTCAGCATCGCCGCACCATCTTTACACGCACCAGCACGCATAGGGTAGTGCTTTGGACATTTTGGAAGGATCGCTTGCAGAGCAGCCGGTTCATTCCGAGCCTCTGACCACTGAGTCTATATAAGAAGCGATCTGCGCCAAACTTATTTAGAAAGTCACTACTATTAGTGCTATTATAACTATTGTGACTAGTTGACTAGTGTTATGAAGTTATGACTACTACTACTACTACTGATACTCATGCTGCTGCTGTTGCTTTGAGACATACGAGAAATAGTTAATATGCAGCTATGGCCCTGCAAGCACTCTGCCAACTCGCACCCTAAACCCTCAACCCGATAATCCGCACCTTTAAAAATATGGCCGAAATGACTCTGATGACCGCGAACACCTGGGCTGAACAATGTCTTGGAGCACAAGTACATTCTTGGGGCCACTTGCTGGTGACGTGGTCATTTGTCCGGGATGCATTGCAAGCCATCCACGGATTTCTACACAGTTTTTGGTGGTTTCGCGTTTAGGGTTGATATGGTCTTGTGGTCTTCCTACAGGAGCCCTGGAGCACATAAGAAACTAGTTCAACGTAATCAAATGATTAGTGCGAGGATTGTGGGACCCCGTTATAGTTATAGTCGTATAGGTCCTGATTCGGAATTATGAGGAACCTAGTGCTCGATATGAGCCCCAATAAGACGGTTGATCAGTCAGAAACTTGTACTATCTCGTACTGCTCTCGGAGTTCTTTGACACGTACGTCAAGGCTCGTATCTTGAAGGGTTGCTCAACATGCAGGTTGAAGTAAGGCTTCCCCGCCCTAGCACGGCCACTCAAAGAGCCGGTCAACCGCAATGCCAACTCAGGTTCAGGGCAGGTGCCGCAGTTACCCTCGGTGATGCAAAATTTCTAGGAAGTGAAATCAGACCCTAAACCCTAAATAGTAGTTTCCATTTTCTTTTTCATTATCTCTATATAAACCCTTTAAACCCCTTTATGGTGTTCAGTCAACTCCTCACATCTTTGCCAAAGAATACCAAACAACACTAGCCCGGCCCTACCCTGCAGAACCTGAAATCCCTTAGTTTCGGGCTGGGGGGTTCCCAGACATTTCGCAATGGGGGCTTCCACACACTTTTCAGGGTCCAGGGTTTCGGTTGCGATGAACCTCATAACCGGGTATACATCATTCCTGCGGAACCTCCGGATCACCCTATTCTTAGTCACATAACCCCAGCAAGAAAAAGGATCCTTTGTACATACATATAAGGAATCTCATACCGCAAAAAGTATAAAGGATCCCTGACATTGATCCAGTATCATCATGCTTGCTCTCTATGCTCTCTATGCTTTCCCACTACACTCAGGGTGGATGGGAACTTCTGAACGAAAGAGTCTGTAGAAGGAGGATCCCCCCAAACCCACGGGGCCTAAACCGACCTCATCAATTAAGATGGGCCTAGACAATGCCACTTGAAAGCCACAGGCACAATGACGGTGATATACAGCAAGTAAAAGATGACGAAGGCGTGGCTGACCTGGAAACGTCGTACTTGTACGGCTGTCACACAAACTCCCAGATCCTGTTTCATTGACATGCTAGATATTCCTTGAGTATAACACAAAGGAAAACGTAATTCCAGGAAGGACCGAGCGACCTTGTCCAGCACGGGCCGAACATTTGTCGGCCAATTTCCTGCTCGCCATGTGTATACGTCTCATATCGGGCCTACGCCAGAAATGCGGGTACATCCGGTAATCTATGTCCGGAGATCTGCATAATCAAGGCAGCGCTGTAGAACTCTCGAAGTAATGCCATTCTCCCTATATATCCCAAATATATATATATATAGATATTACCCCTATATACCCCAAATGTAAAATTTTGCAGCCAACACTCTAGCTTTGAAAGCCCTCTTGCAATCTGTAAGTATTCTAGGGCTGCCGGTACCTCATCTTAAAATAGAAGTTTCCATGTTTGCTTCATTAATCCCTATATAACCCTGTATATTGTGAGGATAGTGCAATTATATAGCAAGTGGAGCAGTCATCATTAGGACTTGTGGGGGGAGGTTGACTATAAAGGGGGAGGTGATTACGAAGGGAGAATAACCTACAAATCGATCTTCTCACCACCCTTAATTCATCTCCAGGCCGGGCTCCCACCCAAGAATAGTGAGCACAAGGGATCATGCTACTAATGTCAGGGTCGTTATATAATCCTTCTATACTACTAGGACTGGGTGGAGGTCCAACCCAAAATGAGAAGAGCAAAAAGAAGAGCAATCATGACTAATGAGGGGTATGATGGTAACCTCAGCCCCAAATTCAGGACCAGATCTAGCCTTTGCGATAACATGTACTACTTGGGTCCAGATTAGGGTTTAGGGTTTAAGGTATGTAATACTTGGGTCCAAATTTGGGGTAACTGTTACTGTCATATCATGAGAGCATCTTCCTGATTTTCGGGCTTGAGGGGGGGGGCAAAAACAATCTTCTTCAAACCAAGGATCAGGTTCCAGGGCCTTCACTTAGTTACCAAGGTACCCTGCATCCAACTTGATATGGCTACTTTGGGTCCTCCCCCCACCCATTGACGGTCTATAATGGGGAGTTCATATTAAGAACTCTATATCGTATGTTATAACCTTTATACAACTCTTATGATTACTGACTGGCGGCAGTATGAAATGGGTAGTGCGCCTACCGAAGATTAGGATCTGCTTATATGTAGAAAGTGCTATTCCCTATACACTAAGCCCCATACCCTGAACACCCTATACCCCAGCAGACTATACGATCTCCCAATAAACAAACAAACTCAAAACCCTACACCGCAGATCTTCAGGCATCTTTTTAGGGTTTAGGATTTAGGGTGCGCACCCTAGCTAAGCTGTCCCCTGAGGGGTGGCACCCGAGCTGAGGGCTCATATGTAGCTTTTTTTTGGTGGTATTCGGTATCATCTCTCAACCCTAAACCCTAAACCCCAAATCCATGACAAACCTTAAGCCCTAAACCCTTGGGAGTCACAAGCTCGTACGTTGAAATCGGTCTCCTGCGAATGTGATCTCATACCTGCCGGGGGAGTAGCGTTTCGATGTTCCCCTTTTACCCTAGGGATCCAAGTATACAAAAAATACCTAGGTCCTAAAGTCTGTAAATGTTACGTACATTCGGCTATTTGGATCCTTAGGGTTAGGTTTTAGTGTTCAGGGTTTTAGACTTTACGCTTATGGCCTCAGGATCTATAGCTGAGGAGATGGTACGCTTTGCAGAGCGCGAGGTTTCAGACGCAAATGACAGTCAATGCAAACTCTTGTGGTCCCTTTTTGGGTACCCTAAATCTCGGGATTATAGGGACTATATTGGGGTTCTATGGGTCCTCTTTGGGCTACCCTAAATATGGGGATTATAGGGACTATATTGGGGTTCTATGGGGATAATGGAAAAGAAAATGGAAACTACTATATTGTGATCCACGAGAAGTACGCTTGAGCCAAACATATCTCACACAACACTTTGAGGAGATACCGTGAGTGCAAGGACTTGCGCAATGCTGCTTACGACGTACCCCTGAAAATCTCTGCAAAAGTTTGAAGCAAAGGCCAAGACACAGTGTGTAGGTTGCACGGTAGGTCGTCCCATACCGCTCCCATATCCAACGGCGGTCGCTGATGCTGTGGGCACCATCCCGGATGTAATCTTGCAGGAGGTTGCCCAAGATGAGAGCCTAGGAGATACGAATCCCCTAAAGCTTGAAGCCTAACAGCAAGGATGAATTCCAAAACACCCCCAAAGTTGAATTGGGAGGGCTGCATACTTTACCATGAGAGATGGATGTGCCCTAAGAGCCCTGAATTGACTTTCACAGGGAATGATAACAGTAAGGGAAATTTTAACTATCAGCACAGTTAGAATATGGTCCCCCTTATGTAGATAGAATATCGGTTATATGGGGATCTTATTATAAAAAACCCGAAGCCATATTCTATCTACTTAAGGGGGACTGTAACCACGATATTAATGACTGACCACGTCTTGTTGCTGGCTTCTCTGGACAAAAGACACATCCTTGGGCTGTTGCTTCCCCAGTAAGCGGACTGAAGAGCAACTGTTAAGGGGGCACTGTAGAAACCTGAACATTACCAAGATTATCTCTTTAGAGTCCCTACATAATCGCAACATGATACCCCCAAACCCTATTCTAATTACACTGGCTCCTGTGTTAAGTTTAGGGTTTAGGGTTTGGGGTCTAGGGCAGTGACACCTGAAATACGCAGCAGACGGAAACCGTGACACATCCAGCGCTTACTGCGCGGAAGAGATAGACCCTAAACCCTAAATCCTAAACCCTCATCATGATAGAACTGCACTTATCCACCTGAAGGGCCCGACATCCCTAAATCCAAAGTCATTTACCCTGAACTAGGGTAAGTTTGGGGTCACTGTGCGAATTTCTTCATCATAGAGTTATAGTGTTTTAACTGATTATCTTCGGTGGTCATTTAGGGATTAAGGGTCATAAGATTTATGTCCGAGGCCACCCCCTCGAACATCTGGGCCCAAGCGACACCCATGCACATGAACACCGCCAGAAGCAGCATGGACCAACAAAGCGATGGCAGGCAGCATTGGCAAGCCTGCTGCAGCTGAGAATTTTGGGACTTATTTTGCTGCCCAAAAAAAGGTCTTCCCAAAATGCACGGGATCGTGCTGGGGATCATGTGAAGTAAGAAAAGGGCTGTAAGATGCTGTAAGTCTTACCCTGAAATCTCTGGACCCTGTTGAGCACTTTTTTCAATGCACAACTGGATCACAAGTTGCACCTGTGTAGTCCGGGAAGTTAACTACAGTCCATAGAGCACCATGAGGTTCAAACGCATGCGGCGGTGTATGCTCACTTTGCGCGACATGAGGGGTGGAAAATATCTGCACGTCCTAGCTACCCCGTAGAGGCGAGGACGTCCTAGCAAACTCACCTGGGCGGCAACTGCATTGTTTGCTACCTCAGCTAACGCTTTCTGTTGGCTCCAGGAAGGTGTCCCCTTCTTATGATCTACACATCCATTTACAGGCTCCCCTGTTACTCAGAGCTCTGAAAGTGAACGCCGGAAATGGAAGTTCGGTCCTGGGCCATGAGGTCGTCAAATATGTGCACCAGTGGATGTACAGGAAACATGTGAGCTATAATCTAAACTCCTGGCATCACCCCTAATAAGCCCCATAATGGTCCCCGGTATACGCTCCTATATAGACCTCAGCCCCAAGGCCGATACACCCAATAAACCCGAAACCCTAAACCCTAAACCCCCGCAGCCTTCACAAGCATACGGAGCCCAGGGGAAAATCGGAAGCTTCGGACCATGCGAATGGCGCGGAAGGCCTTCCTTAGCAGGTTTAGGGTTTGGGGTTCAGGAATATTTCATGGGCCCCCCTTCATTAGCCTCAATTAGCCCGAATGATCCTCAAACAACCCTACTTAAGGGGGAACCCAGAGGGGCACCACAGGGAGGTCTGTCTAGGATTATAGCGTTACCTGGACAGTCCAATGTAGTTCCATGTTGCAAGTGTTACACCTTCTTGACGCAGTGCTGCTGAACACTTGCTCACAATAAGTGACTTGCTTATCTATGCCGCTTTAAAGTCAGAATTCCTATGAGGATGCCTGCACGGTACAGCATTGCAAGATCTAAGTAGGTTTGCTTGTGGCTTCTGGACGCGACAGATGGACGATGTTGACGCCCATGGCTTTCTTATGGAGAGAAACTTGTTTCGGCACCCCACAGAGGGACTGTGACATCTGCAGGGTTATTACTGAAAGGGAAGTCCAAAGTAAAAACAAAAAGGCCCGTACTTTTGCACAGATGCAACTTCCTTAAAGGGTTGGGTTCAAAGGGAAGTCAGCGCTCTAATCCTCAAATCCCCTATAAACCATAAACCCTAAACCCTACACTGGGAACCTTAAGAATCTTAAGGGGACAACTGGGGAGGATTAGCAAATTCAACGTTACCCGCCTCTTACAAGACAATCCTATCCTTTCCATCGTAAGCATCCCCCAGTTGCATCATATTCCTGCGGTTAAGGCTTAGGGTTTATTAGGGTGTGGGATTATGTCTTAGCTGGGTCGGGCGGGGGCATTGTTAGGCTGGACCAGCTTCAGTGCCGATACAAAGCGCAGGGTCACCATGTCCTGCGAATTCTGCTCGCCTGACACTTCGGCATGTCTGTGGATACCGCGGAGATAAAAAAAGAATTCTGCATGACCTTAATGTACTATAGCACCAGCATTCCCTCCGTATAGGGCGCTTGGGGCCATGCAGGTCCTTTTAGTGTCATGCAGGAATTTGTAACATCCACCGTAACATCCCTCTCAGCTCCATTTCAAGCCGTGTCAATACAGCAAGACTGTCATGAAGCAACTCATTCCGAATGCTTCACCCCTGAAACGTTCAAGTCCTGAACCACAGAGCCCCAGCGAAGTAAACCTTGAGACTGAGAATGACTGAACTGAGATGTCTACTTCCTTCAGACGTGGAACACCATGCACAGCCCTTTTTGAAAGAGCTGGAGTCTTTGTAGGGACGCCTTTGGGCGGTCCTGCTTACGGCTTGCAGCTTAGGATCATTTACACTTTGGATATAGGATGAAGGGATAAAGGGCTTGGGGTTTAGAGCGGGGAGGGTTTGGGGGCTAAGGACCAAGGAAGACAGATGGAAACCTTCTAATTCGCACAAGTAAGTCGCTGAGAACCCTATGCCAAATATATCACGTATCCCAAAAGCCCTCCAACGAGCTGTTTGTACCGAGGAAAAGGTGTTGATGTCTGATCGCAGCCTTACACTCATTGGGATGCAATGCCAACGAAATCAGTGCAATGTTGGGAATTCCTTGCCAGGACATAGGAGGTTAGGATTACAAACCTGAAGGGAATTGCTTAGGACCCCAAATTTGGGCACGTTTGGGGGCTCTACAAAAATTGGCTGTATATGGTTTTATGGACATTATAGATGACGTAAAAGTAATAAGCAATAAACACCGATTTTCAAACCTACCCCTCTAAACCGAGTCCCTACAGAACCCATGATAGTAGTTTCCATTTTCTTTTCCATTTTTCTAAACCTTAAACCGTAAACCCTAAGCCCTATACCCTAAACCTTAAGCCCTAAATCCTAAAACCCTAAGCCCTAAAACCCTAAACCCTAAGCCCTAAGCCCTAAACCCTAAACCCTAAACCCTAAGCCCTAAATCCCAAAACCCTAAGCC
>CAJNIZ010006084.1:4273-18229 GCA_905231905.1 Symbiodinium pilosum
TATAATCCCTGTAAAGGGGAGGGGGTTACTTAATCAGGGGTCCAAACTAGGCTAAACCCCCAAACCCTAAGCCCAAAACCTTGAACGCTAAACCCCTCACCTGAACCCTAAACCCTAAAACCCTAAACCCTAAACCCTATAAACCACACCCACGCCAAATGCCCAACTTGCTGTCCTCATAGGCTGATCGGTAAATCTCCTCTTCCCGCGCCCATAGCAGCGGAGCTGCGTGAAGCGCTCGAGGCGCGACTTGCCCTTGGCATCCGAAGGAGCTGTAGTCTAACCTCCTTAAAAAGGGGGTTTCGAGGGGGTTTAGTCTAACCTCCTTAAAGGGGGTCACACAGGGTTTAGGGTGTAGGGTTTAGGTAAACTCCTTAAAGGGGGTTATATAGGTTTTTGGGTTCACGGGTCTCAACTCCCTGAAGGGAGTTATAGAGGCTTTAGAGTTTAGGGGGCTAAACTCTTTGAAGGGGATTGTATAGGTTTTGTGGTTTCGGGTTTAGGGCTTAGGAGAGTATATGGGGGTTATTAAGCGGGATGCTCGGAGTGCAGACCAGAGCTCATGTTTTACGATTTAGGTTTATAGGGTTTTGAATTCAGGGTCAAGGGTTTAGGATAGTTCTGAAGATCGTGCTAAAGGGCTTATGGGAGTTTAGAAGCGGGTATGTAGGAATAGACTAGGATGCGTACGCTTCAGGGTTTGGGGTTGTTCTTAAGGTCCATGAGGCGGGCCGCGGGGAAGGCACTTCCGAACCATATTATGATCTGTTTAGGGTTTAGGATTTAGGGTATCCTGATCACCTACCCCTAGGGATCCAAGTATACAAAAAATATTTGCGTTGGGCCCGAAAGTCTGTTAATATCAGCTACATTGGGCTATTTGCATCCCGAAGGTACTAAGTAGCACAACACCTGACATCCTAAACTCCAAGTAGGTATCATGTATAGACGTCAGGGCTTTGCGTCGGTACTATTCATGTCCTGGACTTCGATCCACGGGGCCTTTGAAGTAGAAACACATGAGTAGTCTTTCCAATTTGGAACTGCACGCACTTCTTGTGCTCGAAATAGCTATATTCCTTCCCCTACTTCCCCTGCAGCCCAAGTAAAAGGGGTTTGGGACGTGAAGAAGGTTTACAGTCTAGGGTTCAGGAAACCCAAGGGGAGTAGGGGGCTGCATGAGGATTACAAGACTGGATGCAGTGCACAAACGTTGTTTTTTTTAATCCTTGCGCGTCTGCATCGGTCTTGTGCTTGAGTTTAAGCAGTGTGGTTTAGGGTTCAGGCCTTGGGGTTTGCGGTTCAAAGTTGTGTGTTTATGATGGGTGGTCGTGTAGTTTAAGGTCGTCTTCTTGGAGGGTCATGGGACTTAGTAACTATTTATAACTGGGAGCATACCCCTACTTATAATTATTGTAACCCCTATCAGCCCATTTAGGGGGAGTATAAGTAGGGCTTATAACGTTATAAGCCCAGTTATAAGTAGTTACTAAGTTCCATGGACCCTAAACCCTGAACCCTAACCCTAAACCCTAAAATTGGGGTTTCAGAGCTTGGGAGCCGTGTCCAGTGGATTGTAACGTTTGCAGGAACTCGCGGTTTAGGGTTTAGGGTTTCGGGTTTAGGGGTTCAGGGTTTAGGGTTTAGGGCAGCAGGTAGGGGCCATAGGAATCTCTAAACCCTAGACTTTCAACCCTAAACCCTAGGAAACCTGAACTTGACTCCGAGATAACCTGGGTTGCTGTTAAGGAACTTAATTTCAGTTACTATATTGAGGAAACCATCTTAATTACTATATATATACACCCATAATTATGGTAACTTAATATATTGATTCCTTAACAGCAACCCAGCCAAGCTCAGTGTAAAGGACATCGGTTTGCATTGTCAATCTTGGACCAATGTTAGTACTTGAGATGTTCTTTGAGAACTGGCTCCCTGGTATTCGGAAGGGCATATTCCGTGATTGGGCACATAAGTCGGTGTTCCGGTAAAAAGGACAACAGAAACTTCCAATATATACTACGCCCCCTACGCTCCTGTAAGTTACGACCCGAATTAGCTATAGTCCTTAAATAATTTTATTGAGGGGGAACCTAGTGGGTGCAGTGTGGAGGGGTACTACGTACCCCAAACCCCGAAACGCAACCCCGTACCCCAAACCCCGAAACGCAACCCTTGGAGTCCAAGGTCCAGAGCGGTTATATACGGCTCAAAACAGAAGTCACGATTTGTACTGTTGATGGATGAAATCTTGCACCACCTAGGGGCCCTAAACTATTGTAGTTCCCAGGACTTTAGGGACCTAGGGTGGTGCAAGATTTGCTCCATCAACAGTAGTATGAGGAGTGTTTGGGGATGTTTTTGGTTTATACGGGCCATACTATCGGCAGACCCCTGGAAGCTCTAAAAGCAGGAGCCCTAAGCCCCTCAAGTCCACAAGGAGTTTGACATGTTAGGGCTCAAGACTTGAGAGTTCCCAAAGGCCTTTGCCAGCGCGGTTTAGGGTTTAGGGGAACACACTATTCTCCGCAACAATATAGGGGTTTCCCAAAATTAGGGGTACCCTTTTGGGGTCCCCATAATAAGGACTATAGTATTTTGGGGTCTATATTGGGGTCCCCTTATTTCGGGAAACTACCATATCATGGAAACTCCTATCGTAGCTTTCTGGCAAGACAGTACTCTTCTAAATCCGTGACCCTACTGTAACCTCTTATGCTGTTAAGCGTGGGTACCTACCGAAGCCAGCATTGCAGGCACTCCGGCTGCACTTTGTTGTGACGCCTCTGACGCCACAGGCACGTTTAGGTTAGGTTTTGCACGAATACATATATATCTGTATATATATAGAGTAATATGAATTACATATACTTATATCCTTTAGAACGTTATGGAGAGTATAACACAACCACTGCAAAATTTGCGACTGATATAGTGTGAGCTGGTTCCAACTTTGATATAGGCTAAAGGTAGAGGTGGGTCAAGGGTTTACCCCAAGGGTCGAAAACCCTAAACCCTAAACCCTAAACCAATCACATGGCACCGCCCACTGGCTGTACAACCCTCGCAAAACGCTGAGGCATGCAGCTACCGTCTAAAGCGGGGTGTGAGACTCTAAGCCCTAAACCCCTAAACCCTAAACCCTAAACCCTAAACCCTAAAACCTAAAACCTAAACCCTAAAACCTAAACCCTAAATCCAGGTGAGTTGCAGACAACCCCCTAGCCCCCCTTCCATTCTGCACATTGAGGCCTCTAGGGTATAGGGTTTTGCGTCTAGGGTTTGGGGCCGAAGGGTCCAGGTACCCACATAGTAAATACTTCGGGCCCAAAGGGTTTGGGTTTAGGGTATATAGATATGTTTCGGCCCATTTATCCAGCACATGAGTACCTGGACCCTTTGGGTTTTGGACCGCCATATAAAGATTTTCGGGTTTAGCGTGTAGGGCCGCCGCCTTCATACATCATGCTTTTGGGCCGTAAGGAAACCATTCCCGAGCATGCACAGTCAACCGGGCACCTGCTTAGGGTTGAGGGTTTAGGGTTTAGGGTTTAACCTTAAACCCCAATCCCTAGATTCCCTGAACTATGGAATCTCAAGCCCTGCAAGGACATGACCCTAAATCCCGTAAACCACGGAACTCTAGGCCGACAATGCTAAAACCAACACCCTCCGTGGGTACCTTCAAAGGGAATACGGGGGGTATTTAGGGGGATATAGGGCTTAGGGTTCCTGAAAACCGCAAGCAAGCAACACTTTCCGCAGGCCGCTGGCGTGGCTTGAAGGATTAAAGCCTACTACCAGCGCGGACCTCGCTCTTTAGCGTTCCGTCCCTTGCAGCTTGGATTGTTGTAGGGCTTAGGGCTTAGGGTTTAGGGCTAGGGGCTTACGGTTTAGGGCGGGGTTCCCCTACTACCCTCCCAACCTTGGGTGGAGTAGCACATCATTGTGAAGAACTTCTACATGTTTGGTTGTGTGTGTCTGCTTTCAGCGATTTAGAGTTCGAGACACCCTAAACCGGCTTACGGCACATCCTTTAGAGTCCAAAGTACAAAGCCTGACTTCTGCAGAAGGAAGTCCCCGTTGTGGTCTGGGCCTAGAGACCTATAAAGTCTAGCCTCGTTAAGGAGGGCTATATAAGGAATATATAGGAGAGTACTCTCGGGGTCATTAAGGGGGATACATGGAGCTTGACCTTTGGCTCATATGGGTCCTCAGGGGAAGTATTTCAAGCAGAGAGCACCCAGGGAAGAGTAGTGTGGCACTTTGAGTGTGTGGTGTACTGCTCTCTTCATGAAACTCTAATCTTCAGGTTTAGGGTTTAGGGTTCAGGGTGTAGGGTCCAGTGTACCAAAGCACACAACTGAACTTGGGCACCTCCTTGTGAAGGGTTTCGGGCTTCGGCCCGGTGAGGGACTTCAGGATCTGTAATGATTATAACAGCGGGGTGGGGTGAATTTGAGCAGCTTCTAGAAAGATAGAAATGGCACATATATATATATATATGTAGACAGACAATATGTACACATGGGCATATGTATATAAAGAACCAGAGGGAACTTGAATTGTTTCCCAAAGTTAGGCTGGCAGATCTTGAAATGTGTCGGTTTCTGGGCTGAGGAGTTGAGATTCTCAGGTCCCGAACCGTAGTTTCTACAGTAAGAGATAAGGACCTCATAAGCGTCATCTGATTTGTAATAGGGCTCTATCTCCACATTCTGGAGCTACCAAAAATGCAAACCCGAAGGCCTAGCCGCTTAAATGGCGTAAGCTCGAAAGAGGCCCCTCGAGGTCCTTGGTGGTCGAAGGAGGGGAGGTGACCTACAGTCCACGCTCAGAAGCTGGCTAGCGCACCATGCCGCGCATTGTGTCCTTGACGCGGTTGTAGACATTATAGGGTTTGATCACATGCCGGCTGAGTTTCAACAAATCATCGCCCCAGTTGAGGATTTTTGCGAGAACGATGTCTACAAAGCTGAAAGGAAGAGATTCGACTATGTACTTGAGGGGTTTCGACGTGAGCCCATTAAGATGCACGTCAAAGAGCCAGATCATGACTGTGGCGACTTTCTCAACGGCTGCAAATCACATTACGCCCAGCGCTTTGTTTTGAAACACATCTTTTTGGAATGGAATATGCCCCGAGGAACAAGAGGGAAGTGGATGGCTGTGCGAGTGGCTCTGCCGCTGCACGGGCGTTCACTCTTGATTTGGTTTCGTTGCAGCGCGACCAGACTAAACCCTAAACCCCTAAACCCTAAATTCCTACATCCTAAATTCTAAGCCCCTAAACCCTAACTCTCTACACCCTAAATCCTAAACCCCTAACCCCTAAACCCCTACACCCTAAACCCCTGAACCCCTACACCCTAAACCCCCTGAAGGACAGACGCTCCAACCTTGCACAGCGGGTCGGTCTTGCAGTCAGTTTGTTCTGAAATCTAAGTTAAAAGCCATCACACCCTGGAAATCTAAATTAAAGGCCATCAAACCCTCAACCATATAAAGGTGTTATATGGCCTTGAAATTTAGATTAGTGGCCATTACGCCCTAGGCCATGCAACTCCTTTATATGGTTTAGCTATTTAAGGCCCTAGAGCCGCAAGACCAACCCTATAGTTCCCCTTAAGTAGGTAGAACATAGGGTTCAGGATTTAGGGATTAGGGTTCAGGATTTAGGGATTAGGGTTTAGGATTTAGGGATTAGGGTTTAGGATTTAGGGTGTAGGTAGAATATAGGGTTCAGGATTTAGGGATTCGGGTTTAGGATTTAGGGTTTGGGGTTTAGGGGTACAGTTCCCCTTAAGTAGATAAACAATGGGGTATATGGGGATCTTATTATAGCATACCCGAAGCCATATTCCATCTACTTAAGGGGGACTATAACCCGAAGCCATAGACCCTAAACCCTATATTCTATCTGCTTGAGGGGGACATTAATTGCCTTACACCCTAATCATTACAGAAAGCTGCTTGCCTGTATGGTATAGGGGTATAGGGGCCTAGGTTGACCTCCCTGGCACTGCCCAAGGTCAAAAAAAACAAGTTCAGGGTGCCCCCCTCCATTGAACTACTACCCCCTTTAAGGTTTACCACAAATCCCCAACCCTAAGCCCCAAGCCCTAAACCCTAAACTCCAAGCCCCAAACCCTAACCTCTAAACCCTAAACCCTAAATCCTTACCTACCTTCGGCTATTTGGATCCCTACCATTATATCCATTCCTTTACTGACTCCGGAATCCGACATCCCTTTTCAAGGGGGGAGCTTTCCAGGTAGCCCCGCCTACACCCTATAATGCCCTAAGCCCAAAACCCCAAACCCTAGGGGTTTAGGGTTTAGGGTATAGACCCTGAACCTTATAAAGGCCTTCAACCGTGAGCCCATGTAAATACGTTCCCTTTTTTGTTTAGCCCAAGCCCCGTTTGGGTTATACTTTTCCTGAACCCTAAACCCCAAACAACTATGGCTAAGGTAAGAAGAGCTGAGGAGCTGCGCTGCACCCATGGGTGAGTAGGAGGAAGCCTTTGTTGCAAAGTTTTCGGGTCACATGCAACCCATTGAGCAACCCTAAACCCTAAACCTAGTGGCTTACCATTCTTAGGGTGTACCTAAACTCCCAAAAGTGAGAAAATAATAGCTCAAAACACTTCAATCTAGCCCAAAATGCCATTATTCTAGATACTTTTCGGGTTTAGGCAGGGTTTAGGGTTCAGGGTTTAGGGTTTAGCTTTTGGTTAAGGTCTGAAACTGAAGGATGCCATGTTTTTTCTCTGGTCTGTTCGGGACTGAGCAATGATATATCTGTCAGGGCGGAAGCTAAGTGCTTGTTGGGATTTGCTAGGCCCCTAAACCCTAAATCCCCTTAAACCCTACCGGGACCCCACAGGTATGTAAAATAATGGCCTTTATGGCTGTTATTCTGGGCTTAAGTAGAGTCATTATTTTACATACTTTTTGGGGTTTAGGCAAACGCTGTCGGCATCCTGAACCTGCACAAGTTAATCAAAACACTTTGTAGGTTCTCGTAGCATGGGCTTGGACGGCTCCTGAGATGGAATGTTTGTTGAGGGTTTAGACCCTAAACCCTAAACCCCAAGTTTAGGGCATTGTTCCTACCAGCTCGGTCCCGATTTAATACAAGGTTTTGAGTTTTAGGGGTATACTGGGTTAGAAGTTTGACGTACATTCTACCCATTTGATACATGGGTTCGAGTGTAAGATTTGAACCTTAGGGGTTTAATGAGTTGCAACTTACAAAGAGATGTAGAACTTAGGGGTATAAGGAGTTAGAAGTTACAAGTACACCTCTGCTGAGGTGACACCTCCCACAGATTCCAAACGTCAGCATTCCCCCTAAACCCTAAAACCTAACCTAAACCCCAAACCAGCTAGAAAAGATTGCAAAGAGAACCTGTGCTGCATTCATTCTAGGGGTTTCCTTCGTAGCCACCACTTCTATACTATAATCCCCTTTAAGTAGATAGAACATGGAGTATATGAGGATTTCATTTAAATATGCCCAAGCCACATTCTATCTACTTAAGGGGGACTGCGGATGCTCTGCCTTTAAGAATTACGCATTTTAGGTTAGGGTTTAGGGTTACTAGATAATGCCGTTCATCATTCTACGCCCAGTAGTCACGCGTGCGGATGCCCTGAAAACCTTACACCCCAAACTCTGAACCCCAAAACCCCAAACGCTAAACCCTAGGCAGCTAGGAGTGGTGGGACCCAGCAGCCTAAACCCTAAACCCTAATCCCAAAGTAGAAGTTCCCATCCAGGTCCAGTGGCCCTTCATCGGGTTAAGTTTGGAATCATCTGTGCACCCCCCGAGCATAATCCCCGCCCAAGAAACCAGGGCCTTATAGACCAACCATTCAGATTCTGGAATTTGGGCCCTAAAGCCCAATTACTTCAGTTTTTGGACCCTTTGGGATTGGGGGGAGCCAGGAGGGGTCCCATGGTTGAGGGTTTAGGGCTGATGGGATCCCCTCCTGGGTTTAGGGATCAGGGTTTAGGGATGAGGGTTTAGAGTTCAGGGGAAGTCAAACCGGATTTGGGGTGAAAGCCAACCTTTTTTTGGTCCATAAACCTCCAAGGACCTGGTTTTCTTGGGATTTCCTATGAATTCTTCTGGGTTTGGTATGTTTTTGGGGTATACCTTTGTTTAGATGTGTGAAAAAGTTTATGTTGGAGGGGGTAGGAAGTGTTAAGGGTCTAGGGTTGAGGCATCACCAAGATAAGAGGGTTGTGGGGTGACGCTGCGAAGCCATTATCCTAACTAATTAGAGGGCTCTGGTCCAACTCACCATAATCTGAAATTCATATCGCGAGGGCGAGCAAACACAGGCTGGTTGCCCCTAAGCCCTAAACCCTAAACATCCAAAGCCCAGAATGCTTCCCACGTATTTTCCTTGGACCATGTGGCTGCTCCGTAAGACCTTGGGCTTCATGGAACTTAGAACCCTAAACCCTAAACCCGGATCTGTCTAAGGTTAGAAGTATGGGTCCCTAACATATGCCCTAAGCCTTTTAAAGGGATGCTAGGGACCCTTAAAGGTACATATAGGGTATATAGTAGGTATACAAGGATCCCAGGTTGGTTTAAGGGCCCATGCTAGGGGCCCATGGTCTCAACCTTGGAATCTGGGAGCCCGGGGCCTTCAGCTAAGTAATTCGGTAGTCCTTGGCAGTTGGCCCATAAGTAACCCTAACGGTCCAAGGACTCAACTCATGGGCTGAAATCTGAATGGTGTTCGGGACATGAAGCCAAATAGTCGTTTCCTTAAATAGGGGGCCCCAATATGTAAACCCCCAAATATTATAATGCTTATTAGGGGGACCCCCAAAAAAGGAACCCCTAATTTTGGGAAACCGCCCTATATTATTTGGGTCCTTGGACCCTTAGTGTCAACCATGCTTGCAGATGTAGAGGTAAGTTTAACGGCCTTTCGACCACATACTGGCCAAAAAACCCTCAGCCCTAAACTCTAGACCTTACACCCTATAATCCACAAACCGTAAACCCTAAACCCCAACTCTAAACCCTATAAGCCCCAAACCGTAAACCCGAAACCCTAAACTTGTCCCGGGCTCTCTGGGGCTCTGACCCGTCTAAAGTGTATGAGTTGGGTACGTTCCCCCCCGGCCAGGACTTAAGAATACTTACCTCTCAGCAGGGTCCCTCCTAGTGATTTTAATTAGGGTTATATGGCCCCTTAATAATGGCTACTTAGGCCTAAATGGGAAGTAGGGATCCTTTTAAGGTCTGTTGTAAGGGGGAATGGCCCAGGATATGATTGTTTTTAAATCTGGTTTCTTGCGATGTCCTGCAGTGGAGCCACGGTGGAGCAGCGCAGCCATGCCAGCATATAAAAGTATTTCTTTAAACTTACTGCGATATTGAAACGGACCTCATAGTCCGGGTAGCAAGGGCTTAGGGCTTTTGTGGCTGAACTGTGGTTAATTAGTCCCTTCCAGCTAATCTGAAACCCCTACTTCGGTCCTTTCAACAGGGAACCATGTAGTGTGGTTGTTTTAGGGGAGGGCGCAGAGGCATACAATTGTTGCACCTTCAGTTTTGGGGACTCAGATCCCAACGATGCGGTCAAAACCCTACTCTCTACATGATTGGAGGTCTCAAACCTCCGTGGGCAATCGTTTTTGTTGACACAAAGGCTTGGCATTTGGGTTCTCGTAGCAGTTGTCATAGTCTCTGGACATTACGTACCGATGCTTAGGGTCTGCAAGCACCAAACGCACCAGAAAACAAGTGCATTCCTTCTCTGCATTTATCTCATTCCGAGGAGAGGAAGAAAAACATCACCCGGGAACCCTGCTTAAGCAGTAAGCTCTCAAGCCCAAATCCCAAACTCTAAATCCCAAATCGGAAGCACTAGCGCTATCCCCTAAATCCTGAACACAATCCCAACTCCTGAACCCTTGGCCTTGAACATGCCACGCCCGCACCTGGCGTCCCTGCTTCCAGATTCAGCTCTACTCTGGACTTTGAAAACCGTAGACCCCAAACCCAAAACCTTAAACCCTGAATTCCAAACCCTAAGCCTTGAACCCTGAGTTGAGGTACTGGCTACTTGAGGGTTCCTAAGCTCTGAACCGTGAACCCAAATCCTAAGCCCTACGTTCTAACCTTTGATAGCTTTTGGCCCCTATTTGCATGGCGCAAAGTTAACCCGTGGGTGTCGGTGTGTCAACAGGAAGGCCAGGGCGATCACGAGATGAGCTTTTGTCCCAAGTTAATGTAGACCCCTTATTAATACCCCCCCCCCCTCCCCCTAGGGAGTATAATGGGGATCCTAATAGTAAGGCCCTTAAAAGGAGGGGCTTTATTAATCATGGGTCTACATGAATACAGGGGCAAAAAAAACTGCGATCCCTATTGCGGCCCCAGATTCTTGTGTATAGTTAGAGTCTACAGGTCCTCTACTTGATCTCAATGTGATGAATTGGTAAAATATTTAGGCCCCTACATCAGGAGCAACCGCCAACGTTAAGTCCAGGATTTTAGTCTAAGGGCCTAAAAAAAACCCTAAACCCTAAACCCTAGATCATAATAAAAGATGATGGCCCCGAATCCTTCCAAGTGTGCACCCTTAGCCTCAAACCCGACACACATTTTGGGGGCGGGGCATCTAAAGCCCGAACCCAAAATAACCCCTGAAGAGTTGAAAGTACAGGGTTTAAGGTTTAGGGTTGAGGGTCTGGGGTTTAGGGTTCAGGGTGTAGGGTTTTGGATTTAGGGTCTAGGGTTTAGGGTTTAGGGCGGGCTTCATGGAAACCCCTGAGTGGCTTCAGGGTCCTGTAGTCAATTACTTGGGATGCTTCTTGTTTTTAGTCACTTGAGGCTCCAAGGATTCAAATGGGTGTAAGCTACCAAACGCCAGTGAGATTGTAGTAATATAGACCCATGATTAATAACCCCCCCTCCCCTTGATAGGGATTATACTAGGGCTCCTAGCATGAATGCCCTTAAAGGGAGAGAGTTTATTCATCACGGATTATTTAGCACCCGAAGCCAGCATAGCTTAGTCCTCAGGCCCGAAGGGCAGCTCTGTTTCTGCATTGCAAGCGCGGTTTAGGGTTTATATGGTTTAGGGGCCTGCTGCTTACCGCAAATAATTTTGAAAAGTGGATTTTGGTAACCCCCCAACCCCCCAAATTAGGACCCTATAACCATCATATGATAGTCATAGGGTCCTAAACCCTAAACCCTACATTCTTTTTAATCTAGTTGACATGCCTAAGCTCTACCTGGAGGCTCTGCAGGCCTTAGAACGTGGACTTCGTTCAGGGTTTGGGGTACCCATTTTTGTAATTGGGTTTAGGGTTTAGGGTTTAGGGTAGGTATAAAGTTAGGTATCCTAAAACAGGGATATGGTAGAGGGGCCTGGGTAAGTAAGTAACTTTACTAAGTCCCTCCGACCCCCTAAGAAAACACAAGACCCCCGGGTTCAACTAGACTTGTGTGTGGGATATAGTAACTAGCTACTCCTACTCTTGCCTCCTTGCTGGCTGGATCTATAGAGCGCTGGGATCCTACATGGAGTCTGAGCTAGTAGGCCCTGCAAACTCAAGAGCAGCACTATTTCGGGCTGATAAGTAGCAAGCAAGCCCCTCCAAGTGCACAATTCCTAAAACTTTGCCTTATCCGCATTTTAGCTCGAAGAGCACGGCGAGACCATAGAGACCTTTCAAGCAGCCGCCACCTAATCCAGAAACCCTTAACCCTAACTGCGATGCCGCGTGCACATGTGATAAACAGTGTTGTGGGAGCCTTGCCCTATGTCCATACGATGAACCTGGACCTGGCTTTAAACGTCCACGATTTAGGTTTCAGGGTTTAGGGGTATGTGTTGCCTCATTTCCTCATACTACCGCAATAAGGCCCTAAATGTTAAGCCCGCGCAGAATAAAGTCGTGAAGCCCTGCCCTTCCGATTTTGGTAAGGCTCTGTGTCAAAGCATGTCGTTGCAGGCTGGTATCCGCGCAACTGAATCCCCTGCCTAGTCTCGATAAGTCTATGATTCCCCAGGACGATCTCAGTTTTAGGACCAGAAGCGAGAAGCCAAATCCTAAACCCTAAATCGTAGTTTCCATGTTGCTTCCCATTATCCCTACATAACCCCTACATATCCCAATTTCACCCCTATAAAACCTTATTTCACCCCCAAGCATCATCCAGATCTAGGGCCCTTTGTTTTCAAATCTCCCTCAAGGACACGGCAACTTCAATGCAGGGTCCAGTACCTCCAGATACATCTTGGATCCTTACACCCCCCTTTCCTTGAGGGTTTTAGAGTTTACCTAAACCCCAAAGGTAGGTAGAATAATGGCCCAAAACAATTAAAACTGGCCCAAAAGGCAATACTTTTGAGGGCTCAGGTACGGTTTAGTCTTTGGGGTACCAGAGTAGGCTGGTCTGCAGTCTGTTACTCACAAGGACTTCATCAGTGTCATGGAACCCCAAACACCAAAACCCGTAAACTAAACCCTAAGCTCCTCGTCTCTAAAGCCTAAACCCTTAAAAACCGACACCCTAAACCTAACCCCATAGGTTCCCCTACTACCCCCATTCTATACTAACCCCCACTAGGTTCCCCCTTAATTAACCTTAATTAAGCCTAATTATCCTTAGAGAACCGTAATTAAGGGGTAACCTAGGGGGAGGTAATATAGAGGGGGGTAGTCGGGGAACCAATGACTTAACCCCTAAATCCTAAACCCTAAACCCAAAATCCTGAGCTTTGAGCTTCTCCACCCTAAACCCCAAACACCTAAACCCTAAACCTTTTACCATGTGTCAGTAGCGTTTGGGGTTGGGGTTTAGGGTTTAGGGTAGTTTCCTTAAATAGGGGGACTCCAACATAGACCCCAAGATATTATGATCCTTATTCTGGGGACCCCCAAAATGGTACCCGCGATTGTAGGAAACCCCAAAAGTAAACCCTAAATCCTACAGCTTAACCTTGTGTCTTCCATAACCAAGGTTCGGGGTTGAGGGTTTAGGGTTGAGGATTTACAGTGTAGGGTTTAGAGGGCAGTACTAAGCCCCAACAGCGTGTAGAATAATGGCTTGTTGAGCTACTTTTCGGGGGATGGTTGGGCTAAAGCTCTGCCTACTGTTGGGGATGGGGGTGGGGGGTCCAGGTAGATGTCTGATATGGATTCGGGGTCCGATGTTATTAATACTTTTACTATTATTCTTACTACTATTATTACTCTTACTCTTATGGCTAGTCTTACTAGTATTGTTACTATTATTACGGGCACTATTATTCTCAGTACTACCATTCGTATATTATTCTTACTCTTTATCATTATTCTTATTCAACCCTAAACCCTAAACCCTAAACCATATTGTTATGTTGGAGGGTAGCGTTGCGCGGTGAGCTTGTCCTGGCTGCAGGACCATTTGGCCATAAGTAATCTTGGAACTGCTGGAAGTGGGATGAGGGCTGAACTAAACAGAGGAGGCCCCGTCTCCTTTCCTTAGGGTTTAGAGTTAAGGGCTTAGAGCTAGGGACCCTAAACCCTATACCCTATACCCTAAACACTCAGCCCTAAACCCTAAACGGTTTAGAGTTTGGGAAACAGGGTGTAGAGTTTAGGGTTGAGGCTTTGGGCTGAAATCCCAGTAAACTCCTCGCTCTCTGCCCGCTGTCCTGGATGCGAATGGCTTGGAAGCCCACGGTTCAACAGCCTGAGGCGTGAATCCTACACTGTTGGGTGATTAAAACCAAAACCCTGAACCCTAGTGACAATCTTCCGAAATATCTTCTAGAGTGCCATCGGCCGTTTTAGGAAAGGATTCTTGGGGCCCTGAATGATGTATGTATGTAATGTCTTAATGCATTAAGGTATGCATGTTTGCATGATTGCATGTTTGCATGTATGCATGTATGCACGTATGCAAGTATGCATGTATGCATG
>CAJNIZ010006085.1:189-18015 GCA_905231905.1 Symbiodinium pilosum
AGGATTTAGAGTTTAGGATTTACGGCCTAGGGTTTAGGATTCAGGGTCTAGGCCTGTTTGAAAGACGCGGTTTCGGGTTTGGGGTTCAGGGTCTAGGGTTTCCAGTGAAGCCAAGAAGAGGCATCAACCCATAGAGGCCCATAGGATTTAGGGTTTAGGAGAGTGCTGGCGTAAACCTAGTTAAAGTTTGGCACGGACACTGCTACATGGGTTTAGGGTTGTAACTCCTCAGCAAAACAGAGTTTGAAACAGGAGGCACCTGCAGCTCCAAACCCCGAGCCCTACGGAGGATAGAGGAAATCTTGCACCACCGCACATACCCCACACACTCGGCATCATAGTATCATGTGCTGCGTCAGAGATGCAAGATACCCTCCATCCACCCAAGCCCTCTCCGCAAACCTCATTCCCAAAACCTGCTTGGAGGTGCGAGGAAATCAAAACTAAGCATAACTGGTACATATTCAAATACCAATTACAACCATATTAGGGGACTTCAGGGGCTTCTATCTGGGATGCCAGTACCATCATAATTGGATTACAGTTCTAAATCCTCAGCCCCAAGCCCCATACCCTAAACCCTAAATCCTAAACCCTAAGCCCTGAACCCTAAACCCTAAGCCCTAAACCCTAAACCCTAAATCCTAAACCCTAAACCCCAGAGCCCTAAACCCTAGCCCCTGTTCTAATTTACCCCAAGCCCTTGCCGGGCTCCCTGCCGGGCCGAAGCGGGGCATTTTGATGTAATCGAGCTCGTCCTGGAGCCAATGATACCTGACGCGGATGTTTTTTTTGCGTTTAGACCTTCGGGTTTATAGGGTTTTTTGCGTTTAGGCCTTTGGGTTTATAGGGTTTAGGGTTTAGGGGTTTAGGGTTTAGGGGTTTAGGGTTTAGGGTTTAGGGGTTTAGGGGTTTAGGGGTTTAGGGTTTAGGGGTTTAGGGCTTAGGACTCAGGATTTAGGGCTTCGGATTCAGGGTTTAGGATTTGGGGTGTTGGGCTTTAGACCTGTAACCCCAAGTACTTGCAGTCTTATGGGTTATTTACCTAGTACGTATGCAACTAAAACTGAACTTCGGGTAAGTGGGGTTGTATAATCCTTAAAAATGAGCTGTATAACCACCGTTTCCATTTCATTCTCCATGGTTTTCGACTTGATTTGCCATTATTAGGCACAAATTCAGCTAAACCTTGCACCCGGGTACAAATAGGGTCAAAGGATCAGGTCGAAGGGTGTAGATTGGGTCCTGCCCCCACCCATTAGCCTATCATAGGGGCCATATTAAGGGCTCCATATGATTATACCACTAATATTATCCAGCTGTTAATGAGTCGGGGCAGTACCCAAGGTGTAGAGTTGAGGGCTTGGGGTTGCATTTTGGGTACAAACCCTAAACCCTAAACCATGAACAGCTTGGTACACAGCTCGCTCTGTGGGTTAGGGTTTTTAGGGTCCAGAACCATGTAGGTACCTCGGCCCTCCTCCTACCCTCTATTAGGGCCTAAGTACTCATTATTAGGGACCACATATCCCCAATTAAGGGTACTAGGAGGGTCCTGGTACATAGTTTAGAGCTTAGGGCCTTTAGGGCTTAGGGCTTCGGATGTTAGAGTGGAGGGGTTTAGTGTGTGCCTGAAAACCATATCACTGGCTATGTACAGACTGGCTATGTGCAGACTGGGTTGCTGTTAATGGGCAAAAAAATATGAGGGAACAGAGATGGGGTTTGGGGTTTGGGGTTAGGGTTTAGGGAAGATCTGGATATCTCATGAAAAAGACGGCCTCCTTACTGTAGAAACAGCCCGGTAGAAGGGACCAGACCCTTTGGGTGACATTTGCTTGGCTCCTTTGGGCACGTCGGGTTGCGCATCGTCATCCTAAACCTTTAAGCCCTAAAACCTAACACCCTAAATCCTAAAGTCTAAACCCTAAATCCTTAACCTCAACCCCCCCCCCCTACAGCTAACCTTAGTCAAGGACACCCATGGCACCCCTGACGGATTGAGCGGTTCAGTGCTTGAGGGCTTAGGATGCAAGGTTTAGGGTTTAGGGTTTAGGGATCACAATCTATGGCTTTAGGTTTAGGTCTCAGGGCTCAACAGTTTATCCGGCTATGGGTTTATGGTTGAAGATAGTAGGCAAGGTAAGATGCATTCCACAGATTGCTGCATGTTCTCTAGCCTAACCCAAAAACCTGAACCCTAAACCCTAAAACCTAAAACCTAAAACCTAAACCCTGACAGTAAAACCTAAGCCGTGAACCCTAAACGCCCTAAACCCCATTCCCGTGGTACCAGGGTTTCTTCGTGGGGGAAGGCCAGGGGTAGGATTCCAGGGTTTAGGCTGAAGGATTCAGGGTTTAGGGTCAAGGTTTAAGGTTTTTTTTGCTGATTAGGCTTTAGGGTTTAGGATTTGGGGTTCTAACAAGAGATCCTGCATACACGTATGTAGGGTTTGAGTCTTAGGTTTTTAGGGTTTAGCGTTGGCATAGGGTTTTAGGGTTAAGGCTTCATGGGACAAAGTGGCTTCTTTTTATTGGGCTTATAACCCTACCTAACATCCCTTGAAGGGATCTCAACCCTAAACCCATATCAGGTTTAGGGTTTAGGGTTTATGTATACCAAAAAGATTGCCTTGGGCTGGAACATGCCAACTTTCGTTGATAGTTGTCCGTGTTCTAGGGTTGGAAAGCCAGCTTCCAGCTCTAGTTGCTGCATGCTTGGAAAGGTCTCTGCTTGTACAGCTCTTTGCAGTATCTTGTGTAGCTGACCTATATATTCTATAGAAGCTCGAAACCCCGAAGATAGACTGTCCCTGCAACTAGATTCTAGTTTGGCGGCATACCCAAAAGCCCACACCCAAACCCCTACCCTCTCCCAAACTAGCATGGAGCCCCAAATAGGGCCCTACAACGACTACGGTCTTTTCAAACGGGACTTTCGGAGATGGCAAGCTGTAGCAATGTCATGCCAGGGTGCGCAGCGCGGATGTTTTCGGTTTCAACGCCGTAGCTCCCGAGCATCTGCTTCTGCTGAGGGGTCCAGAGAGACCTGTGCATTTAGGTCGTGTTTTACGGCGTTGAGGTTCATGTAGAGTTGGGGTCCAAGATCTAGGGCTTAGAGTTCAGCGTAGAGTATTTGACAGTCATGATAAGAGCAGTCGGCGTGGTATTTCATTCCAACATAGCTGACACTACTGCTGGACGTTCCAAAAATCATTGGCAGGAATGCTGGCATTGTGACTATAGAGATACCTGCTACTTGCAACAACCCTTGACCAGGAACCCAAAACCCAAAACCTTGAACTCTCTAAACTCTGAGCTCCCTGGCCAAAACCCCAAAACCCTAAAAACCCTGAACCCTACATACTTCAACAAAACACACAAACCTGGAACCCCAAACCCTAAACTGCCTTCAACCCAGAATTCAGCCCACCATTGTAGCTATACAGCACAGAATGAATCAGGCTCACGTGGCTTTTTTGCAAGCTAGCCCCATTCTTGCGAAGTAGAGGCGCAAAGCCCCCTTTAAGCCAAAGTAGGGGTCTTTCAATCTAACTAACATTGTTCCGGTACTCACTTATGGGTTCTCGTCTCTCACCATGCAAGACAAACAATTGCCAAGATAGACTCATGGTGTTACAGGTATCTACGTAGAGCAATCGGTGTCAAGGGTTCTTGTTACTCTAGACTCTCAAACATGGGGTATGGCAAAAGGCTGACAGCCTGAATATACACTCCCACCAAACCATCCTTTCATCCCAATCATAGTAGCTATCAGGCTGCCTGGCTACTCCTCCAGATCATCTTTGTCACAAGGATACTACGACGGAATAGGCCTGAAGACAAACTCCACATGTGACTCCTTCCTCCACATTGGTTAAGCTTAGTAACATCTAAAGCCATGGAAGAGGTCAGTCAACAGCTGACCCAGCATCCTGAGGACCCTTCACATTCCGTAAGGACTTCCGAGGATGTGTCCAGCATCTGCGACATTATCCTAGCTATCCCTCAAAGCTGGTGGCTGCGCCAACGCACGAGGCAAAAGCCTGTGCAGTAAAAGCATCGGTTGCGCATAGCGGCCACATAAAACCCATAGCCCAAGCCTTGAACCTTGAACCCCAAAATCGATGCCCAGGCGCAAGATCAGGTCGAGGCCTTCTTCCGTCAACGGTAAGAAGCCATCGCACTGTAGTGGGACAGTTAGGATACCATTCCTGCGCTGTAAAAGGTTTAGGGTTTAGGTAAACGGTTTAACTTTTAGGGCTAAGGGTAGGGAGGTGGGACGCATTGGGGACCCGTGAGGCATAGGGGGATTACGAAACGAGTGCTGGGGCAGTCCTACTCGCTTTTGCCCCTGACTTCGGCTACGTGATCCCTCTCCTACTTTACAGCCGCCCAACCCATTAGCCTACTCGCATTGGAATTAATACTCTGGGGAGGGCGGTTGCTTGAATGTTGAAGGTAACTTGTTAGTGCGGTTCCAAGTCCCTAATTTTGGCCTATAACTACACCGCCCCCAACCGCAAAACCAGAGCCTTGGACCCAAGCCCCTCAGCCACCTTTCCTACACCCAAACAGCTTTCTAAACTCTGAGCCCAAGTGCCTCAGCCCAAAATCCGCATACACCTCAAGCCCGCTCACCAAAGACCTTCAGCCAAAACTCCAACACCCCAAACATTTACTTGAACCTCAAAAACATGTAGCAGAATTGTCCCTTACCCCACGCTAATGGTTTCAAAAGGCTATTATCGTAGGTATTCCCGTCCCCCTTCTAATCATCTTCCCCAACCCCACCAATTGTATATTAGGGGGAATCTGCATCTGGGGATTCAAGGTTTGGTGTCCCTAAACCTGAACCCCTAAACCCTAAATTTGGAAGGTCTAAGGGTACCTCTTCACCCTGCACCCAAACCGACTGAGGCTCTTCCAAGCGGTGGCGATCTCTCCAGCGCACCAAACCTGGGTTTTTATGGTTCAGGGCTTAGGGTTTTGGGGTTTTGGGTCTAAGGTTTACGGTTCGGGGTATGGTCACGGCATGACCACCCTGACTTCAAGCAACTCATTCGGGGACCTGGCATGATGTGATGTGCTTGGAGGTTCTGGCTTTCTGGGAGGCTGTTTTGCTGAATAGGTTGACATCCAAAGCCAAAGCAAGGACCGCCTGCGGTCGTGACGTGCTGTTGGCTTCCAAGGCTTCGTGGTGCAGCCCGCTCTGAAAGGTAATTGGTCAGTGTTGGATTTCTGTGAGGAGCTGGGTTTCTATGAGGTTGTTTTGCCAGATAGGTTGACATCCAAGGCCACGCAAGGACTGTCAGCAGTCGACAAAAATGATGGTGGGCTAATTCCGAGTGTGTGAAGGTTGCATAAAGCATGAGACCCGATGTAAGGCCAAGATACTACAATTAAGTCTAATCATATTCCCGATTCTAGGGACACCCACAGGCGGAACACACCCCCGGTGGCCTGCAGGGTTTGTAGTTATAGAACCCTAAACCCTGAACCCGGACTTGTGATTTGGCGCTCATGGATTACTTGAAGGACCATAGAACTTATAGAAACAGCCTATAACTGGGCTTAGAACCATGTTAGCTTTGAGGGTATTTGTGTACACAAGTCCAGTTAGCAGGGTTATGATTGGCTTGTCCGCCCGGCCTTAGTTTACCAGCTACGTCCCATGAACCTTCAAGTATGGTTGCCGCATACGGGTAAACACAAAGGGATCACTCTCCAATTTCTGCATCATGTTCCCCTATAGTCAGGACCCCACTGAAAGAGGCTTAGGATTTGGAATGTATGGGTTGAGGCTTTAACCCTAGGCCCTAGACCGCGTCTAGGCTTTTTGGTTGACGGCTTAGGCTTCAGAATTCAAGGGAAAAGGACCAAGCCTCGGACCAAAAACATCGCATGAGCTACGGGCTAAAGTTAGGTTGGGGTGCACCTACAGGGGAATATGTCTCCCTAAGGGTCCAACGACCCAAATGATAGAGCTTTAGGGCCCAAATACAATTAGTATAGTAGCGAAACGGCTCACAGATCTGGTGATCCAATTGGGTTTAGAGATTAGGGTTTCAGGGTTTACGGTTTAGGGGTTTAGGGAACCCCAGGCAGAGGAAAATGATTCTTACTCCCTAGTTGGTGATTTCGCTGTGCGTTTTTGATATGGGCTGCTGCCAAAACCCTAGCATGGACTACCTGTCCTGTACGAAACCTGATCGCCTCTTCGCCTTCCTTATCCTGAGTCATATATTCCCTATATAGTGTGTAATCCCTTATTCCCTGCTATACACAGCAATATATAAATCAGTAGTTTCCATTTTCTTTTCCAATGTTCTACTAGAATAGTCATAGCAAGGGCTTTGCCTGCAGCCAAATGCCAAGCAACTCTCTTGAGAGTTTAGGGTTAAGGGTTTAGGATTTAGGGTTTAGGATTAATGATTTAGGGTTTAGGATTTCGGATTTAGGGTTTAGGGTTAAGGGTTTAGGATTTAGGGTTTAGGATTTAGGGCGTAGGCTTTAGGGCTTAGGGTTTAGGGGCAAAGGCCAAGCAACTCTCTTGAGCACCTCCGGGGTCAGCACCACCACAATGCCTCGGCTGCGGCTTGAGGGTTTAGGCTTGGGCCTCAAGAGGCTTGCGTAAATATTTAACACCCTAAACCCGTGTACCCTAAACCCTGAACACCAAACACCCTAAACCCTAAACACCCCAAACCCTAAACCCTAAACACCCTACACCCTAAACCCGAAACATCCTGAACCCTGAACCCTCGGTTCCCCTTATCTGCCCTCAACCGAGCTGTTCCTGGTCATGGGGGCTCACCAGAAAGGACGACCTTCCGGAGAGTTTGGTGTGTAGCCTTTTGGGTTTAGGAGTTGAGGGGCTGAGGGCTTAGGGCTTAGGAGGGGTGTCAAACTTTTGCACGGCAGAAAATGCAGCCTCAGGAAAAGAGGTATACTACTCCCCCCCCCTACTTCCTAAGTTCCCCCTCAGTTATCTTAGGATCACTAGGGCGGGCTAATTAAAGTCACCAACAATATTTACATACCGTTCATTAGGGGGAACCTCGGCGGGAAGGTATAGGGATATCGGGGTTTGTCGAAGTAGTCCCTGTTTTTTAATTGCCACTATGATATGGAAGCTAACATATGCGTATGTACATATGTATATATGAATATACATGTTGCGGTTTAGGGTGTAGGGCTCAGGGTTATATATATATATATGTCAAGGGCACCCAGGCATCCATAGAGGGGTCAGTATGTTGACAACCTTGCATAAACACCGGGAATTGCCATTGAGCACACGTATGAAGCTATCAAGGTATGTTGTGACAGCTATGGCCACTGTCAACCTTGATCGGATGAAGCGTCCGGAATGTGGTTTGGAGCCTGGACATACAAAGTATGTAAAACAGAAGGTCCGAACCCCTCAAAATCGCCCAACAAGGCAATTATTTTACATACTTGTGGAGTTTAATTTGGGTAGGAGTGCCTACAGGTCTGGTCTGGGGTTTGCGGTGTGCACTTTGAAGGGTCAAGCTTCCACGAATACTAGATGTACCTGAACCTGCCTACTCAAACCACGGCTCACATGTGAGGGCACCCTGTCCTGTCTTGAGCTTCCTGTATGCTTTAAGCCCATAACTCTGAAAATCAAGGTTCTTCCTGCTCTAAAAGTCGTCTCCCAAAGCCTGAATACTTAAGCCCAACCGAACAGACGAGATGCTCTGCGTTGCAGTCCTCACAATGTCGAAAAGGAGGTCCAAGTTCCTTTTGTAGCAGGGTTTAACTTACTGGTTCTTAGTAAAGGTTACAAGTAATATGAGGATTACATAGGGGTTATGAGTAAGGTAATAGGTGTTGGGGTTTCATGGGAGGTTTGGGTTTTTAGGATTTAGGGATTAGGGTTTTGAGATTAGGTTTTAGGTTTTAGGGTTTAGGACTAAGGTTTTAGGTTTGGGTTTTCTAGGGATATGGATTAAGGGTTCAGAATTAAGGGATTAGGGTTTGGGGATTAAGGGTTTAGGATTTAGGGTTCATGGGGTTTGGGTCAGGTTTGGGGTTCGGGAGCTTGAACGCCTTTGGGCCGCCTTGTGAGTTGGGTTGGCGCATTCTGGCCCACAGTACTCCTATCCCTAAACCCTAAACCTAAATCCTAAACGCTGAACCCTAAACCCTAGCTTGAGATTCTAGAGCTTGGGTTTCGAGTCGTGGGGTTTACAGGTTTAGTGTCTTAGGTTTGGGGGTTTAGAGTTTAGGGACTTAGGGTTTTTTGGGGGGAGTTAGAGTTTAGGGACTTAGGGTTTGGGGTGTTTAGAGTTTAGGATTTAGGGAAAATTCGGGTCCTAACCAAACTCCTATGACAGAAAAGGGGTAGGGGATAAGCCTCCTGGTCGCGTAATCTGGTTGGTCTACAACCCCATGCTCTTTCCAGGAATCTGTCACATTTGACGTGCTTGAGCAGGAGTATGGGGCATTTGAAGTTTTGGGGGTTGGCAAGAGAGGGTTTTTGCCTTCAGGGGAGAAACAAACATGTGACATGGCTACATTCCTACCTATGGGTGGTTATCAAAATTATGGTCCTTTCTTGGGTCCCTATTATAATACGGCACCTAATATTTAGGGTACCCAAAAAAGGACCATAATTTTGACAACCACCCCTATGCGCGCCCAGAGCTCCCCTAATAAGCAATCACCTCATCCTCGATTGGGGCTGACATGATCCACTCACCTGCGCTGCGGGACTTTTCATCCTTGTGCTGGCAGCGGCATTCGCGTCTGGGACTGATGGCTCATCCTTGAATGGGCCACAGGTTTAGGGTTTAGGGTTGAGTTTAGGGTTTGGCTTGGAGTTTAGGGTTTAGGGTTTAGAGTTTAGGGTTTAGGGCCACGGCTTTTCCAGCTGCAGAACAAGATCAGCGTCGAGCAAAATGCTCTGCCCTTGTGCCTCAGCTATCGATATGGTAGTTTCCCTAAATAAGGGGACCTCCATATAGACCCCAAGTCCTTATTATAGGGACCCCCAAAAAGGTACCCCTGATTTTAGGAAACCCCCCATAGCAAGCTTCTGGCTGGCAGATCGCCGCGCGAATCCCAAGGGAAGCATGATGCTCAATTCTTCCCAGATCTTTTTTGGCTTGTAGGTAGAACCCTTAATTTTGGGGTTTTGGGTTTAAGGTTTAAGGTTTAGGGATATTGATACTGACAAAAGGACAGGCCTAATTCTACCTAGATCTCATAGACGTCTTTAAATAATGGTCGGAAAAGCTTGAAAACAGTCCAAACGGCGGGGCCGAGGGAATGTCCAAACCAATGCTCTCGGTAAACCTGGGACCTTGCTTGGGAGGCCGGTTCTTAAAACTCATCCGAAGAAGGCTGCGCGAATGGCTTTGCTTGACCATGTGCCCAAGAAGGCCTTCAATGAATCATGGGGAGCTATGGGGGTGTAAGGGGCCATGGTGTGTAAAATAAGCAAAAAATGTCGGCAACATGAAGCCTAATTAAGGGCATGTCTCCCCTTACCTCTAAGGGATTTGGAACCCCAGTAGAAATTATAATTTCAGCTAAATATTAGGATTCTAGGTAACAGAAATTAAAAATATTTTCAGGAACTTTGTAGTTACATCCTCCTGGCTCCCCATGCATTTCTGCACCCTATAGGGCTCAAAGCTACATGCCGGAGCCTTCCGTAGATGCAAGGAACCCAATCCACAACTAGACTTGCAGTTCGTGGCCTTCATAAGGATAACCCTGCTAATGCCTGTATATATGACACGCTAAATTGAGAACCTGAAGCGAACCGCCCTCGCCCCAACAAACATGGAGGCCCAAAGGGGGCCCTCCTACTGTCTGAATGGGGGATCATGCCGTCTGCCATGTTCATTTAGGGGAACGTGTCACCCAGCCTCTATCATACAGGTGCTGCGATGAACCTATAGCTGAAGGGGCTTGGGGCTCAGAATCTAGGTTTTGCTCCGAAACCAATAGCAAAAGAGCTGCACCTAGTATGGAGTCACCTGTAGACTTGCAGCCAGAAATTCTCCATATTGAACGGAGCTACAACTGAAGGACACGGCGCGTTGGCTACTTCGAGATTCCCATGTGCAGCTTTTACAACCCAAGGAAACTGGCGACGACTCTTAGAATGCTCGGGAAGACGAGTAAACGACCTGACTTAACATATGCGTATGTCCGGAGCCCTACATCCTCAGCCCCCCAAGCCCAAAACCTAATGAAGCCTTAGCCCTTAACCCTCAACTTATTGGGCAAGCCCAGGTGAACCCTAAACACGCAACCAGAAAGGCAAAGACACTCGAGGTGGTCGCAGTCAAGGAAGACGCGTATTGGACTTTTCCTGCTGCAGCCGTGAACCCCAACGTGCTGATTTAAGTCTTATGACGTATCGCCCCTTTTTCGTACTACAAGATACAACTAGCACTATACCGTTCGCTGCCAGCAGACATGCAATTAAACATTTTCATATTATCCGCCAGGTGGCTTAAGAGTTTAGGGCTTGTGGGGGGGGGTTAACGTGTTCGAACCCCTGAACTCTATAAACCCTAAACCTTAACGCGGTTTTCGGATTTAAGATTCAGGCTGGGTTTGTTGGACCTACCTGGACACCAAAAGAAGAATGTATAATTACATCCTTTTGGACTGTTCAAGAGAAGTCTCAGGTACCCTAAACTCTAAACCCTAATCCCTAAACCCTCATCCATTATGTTACCTACTTCTGGTGTCCAAGTAGAGGCTCAGAGTTGGGTTCATCGTGTCTCGGGCTAAGCGTTTAGGGGGTTTAAGACTTACCCTAGGGATCCAAGTATACAAATAATACCTACATTGGGCCCAAAGTCTGTAACTATTGTATACATTGGGCTGTTTAGATCCCTTGGGTTAGGGTTTAGTTTTTTGGTGTAGGAGTTTGCGGTTCAGGGGTGAGGAGCTTTGGGTTGAACTGGGGGGTTGGTTGTGGGAATACAAGGTTTGGGATTTGAATGTCATGGACCTCTCCTTACCAAAACCAGGCTCCACAAACAACAAACCCACCACATGCTACATGGGAGCCTCGCGCATTGGATTTATGCTTGAGGGCTTGGGGCTTAGTCAACAGTCTAAGGTTCAGGCACCGCTGAGCCCTAGATGCGGTTGTGCTTACCAGATAGTCCTGGCATGGGGAATGTATGGCGTCCTAGTCCTAGCCAATCTTTCATGATGACTAACATTGTAACCCCAAGGTTCTGACTGAATCCTTACATTAGGGTTTAGGATTTAGGGTTTGAAGGTTCCCAAACTTACTCACTAACATCCCGGAAACATGAATCAAGTACCCAGATGGGGTATGCAAGGTATGAGAGAGTCTAGGTAGACCCTGAGGCCTACCCAAAGGCTAGTTCTCCACCTCATCGAACAAGATCTCAATCACATGGTAGTTTCCCAACACGGGGGACCCCAATATAGACCCTGATATACTATGGTTCTTATTATAGAGACCCCCAAAATGGCATCCCTAGATTTGGGAAGCCCCCATATGCTGAGGTACTCCAGGTCAGGCGTGGGCGCGCAAAACCCGAAGCCACCCACCCTAAACCCAAGACCGGGCAAAGACTTAAATAAGTAGAGGCCACGGCTATCCCGCCCACAATATGTGGCAGCCAAACTGAGGTATAGGGTTTAAGCACCCTAAACCCTAAACCCTAAAACCTTGCTAAACCGCAAGAAACAGCAAACCCTGAATCGTCCCACGGAGGCCTTGCGATCAATATCCTGGTTTAAGGTTTAGGGTCTAGGGTTTCGTTGGAAGTGTCGGGCATAGGGAGTGTGATTTCAGGATTCGATTTCAGGGTTTAGGGTTCAAGGTTTAGGGTTGCGGACTTCACCTGGTGAATGGGGGCTTAAGTTTAGGATAACAGGTCTTTGAGTTTTTGAGCCCTGGCAAACAATCTCGCCACAAGGTTTTGGCGTGTGCCAGGTCTACTTTAGGTGGACCCCCCACCCAGTAATAGTGACTATAAGGGATAATAGGGATTGTATTAGGGTCCTCTTATATTCTTGTTATAAACCCTAAGCCCTAAACCCTTATATATGTATGTAACAGGGTGTGGGGGGGAGGTCCTCCTAAGGTCTACTGTATGCTGCAATCTTGAGCTCTAAGTCGAGTTGTCACTGGTGGGTACAGAATACCCAGAGGGTCCACATATACAACCATTGGGGAATTGGGACCCATAATTCCTTNNTCCTTCTGTAGTATGGTATTTTGGGGCCCTAATTCCCTAATAGTTGTATATATGGACCCTCTGGGATACCTGAAACTTTTCAGAATACGTAGAATAATGGCCTTTCGACCCTGATGTTAGCTACTTTGTCAGGCACCGCAAAAACACAAACAACAACACCGGGGACATGGCTGCCAGAAACGATGAGCAAGGTAGTTTTTCAAGCAAGGTAGTTTTTCAGCTCTTTGAGGCTGTCAACCCGCATCTATAGGATGGGAAATCTTCACTGCCCAGAACCAGCAAAAAAGCAAAACCCTAAACCCTATAGTCCCCCTTAAGTAGATAGAATATGGCATTGGGTACATTATCATAAGATCCCTATACTCTATCTACTTAAGGGGACGACAATCCCTAAACAGCGAAATTCTTAACTCCATAACACTAAACTGTTTGCATGCATAGTTGGGTCTGCTTCTTTCGGGAGCAAGCAGTTTGCATCTTGAGGCGTGATGCTGGTGAATGAACAATCAGTATAAAATTTCGGATGACTTATAGTCTAAACTCCTAGTATACCCCTTAGTAAGCCCTATAATACTCCCCAGATTATCCCCTATATAACCCCCTTTTAAGGCATTTAGACTATAGCTCACCTGAGTCCTCCTGAAGGCCTCCTCGTTAGTCTCTTCAGGCGTGAGGCTTTGGATTTTGACGGTGTGGGGTTTGGGGGTTTGCTCTTTCTCAAAGCCGGTAGCCTGCGCATGTAGACAACTGTTCACCATGAGGTAAGCATCTTGGCCCGGACCCAAACCCTAAACTTGGTTACTTGTGCTTGTGAGTTCGCTCTTAGGGAAGCATATGAGGGCCCTTCACCCCGCCTTAGACTGTAAGAGTGGTTCTACATGCCCCTAAGCCATACCCCTCGGTCTCGAAAGGCCCTAGAGCAGACTAGGAAGAAAACATAAACCCTAAATCCTAAATTCTAGAATCAAACCCCAATAGGCACACCCCAACGGAGTCTCTCACCCGTAAGCCCTGAACCCTGAAGCCTACCCGGACCGCAAAATAGGCAAAATTATGACGCACAAAACACATGGCTTGGCGATTCAAGTAAGGCCTCGTCACCCTAAACCCCGAACACTAGAGCCTACACCTAAAACTTGCTTTCCGGTGGTGTCGAGGATCTTCATCAATCGGCAAAGGCTCCCTGCGCCTCCTTTGTGGTGGCACAGGAACATGCCTGAGCTTTCGTGTTTAGGGTGTAACTCTAAACCCTACACCCACAAACCCAAAACCCTAAACCCTAAAACCCAAAACCTAAATCCTAACATTAAACCTTTAAGGTTCAGGGTTTGGGGAATGGGTGTAGGGTATATTTCGTCCAAGGCTGGGTTTATATGCGGTTTAGGGATTAGGGCTTATAATGACTGATAGTATTGTTGTTGCTATTATTACTATGTAGACGTACCAGCAGGTATATGTGGAATTTCAGGTAGAAGGGCTTACATGCATATGGGGGGCCATGCTTTGGACCCTCGATTAGGGTGTAGGGTTGAGGGTCTAGGGTTTAGGGTCTTGAGGTAAACCCTAAACCCTGATAGGGTCTTGAGGCGGGAACGTGTTGTGCCTTTGGCTTATGTGGAAGGGTTTGCGAGGGACGTGTATGACTTGGTTTAAATAGGCACTATGGCCCCCTTGTACGGGCCCTAAATCCTGGGGTCCTTATGTACCCATTACAAGGCTCTCTTGTAGAACCCATTAAAAGCCCATAGCTAGGACCCATAGTTAGGACCTTAGATTCGAGGTGTTGGTTTGGGACTTTAGATCAACCTATTTCCCCCGAAGCCTCCAAGTGGCCGGTTTTTGAAATCTAGGTTAAACTTGAGCGGCACCCTCTGAAGCACTCATGGCCATAGGCCGCCTTGAAGAAACAAGTAGTGATGGAGGACATCTTGCACCACCTTACTGCCCAACACTCAGCAGCGCCCACGAAGGTGACATCGAAGTTGAAAGAGCCTTCTTCTGGATGAGACTGAGCCAAAGAGACTTCGTGTGCCGCATCCGGTCTGTGCTCCACGAAGTGAACATCTGCCGAGGTCGATGCCGATGCAGAGGATGTAGCACCTTTGGAGACACCTTTGGCGTTGGTGGTAGACCGGCATTCTTTCTGCCAATGTCCCACCTTGCCGCATTTGCGGCATCTAGTACGACGCTTCAGCTCCTCGATCTCTGCCCGAAAGGATTTGCGGGCACCCCCTCTACCCCTAATCATTTGCAGTATTCTGGAGAATAATAGTGGTCAAGGTTTGCTGTATCCACCCTATCACGGGTTCTCCTACCCACCCGCCCCCCCCATGCTACACCGAGGGCCCAGCGCCTGCCATGCGTACTGCCTAAACCAATGAAGGTACTCCTGGATCAGCGGAATTCGAGGGAACCTAGGCTGAATATTATGGAGGGTGGTGGGGGAAGCCATGAGCATGTATGAGTTAAGGGATTGTAAGAGGAACATGTGAAGAATTCACTCCCCCACTACTTCTTCAGCACCAGTCCAGTGTAGTTGTTCCTGGCATCCCTGGTCGTATATGGAGGCTCATGGTAAAGCACGGCTGGCTGAAACTAGAATTCTGATTCTACGTATGAGCTGCGTAACGTCCTAAAACCTAAGCCCTAAACCCTAAATAGTAGTTTCCACAGTTTCCATTTTCTTTTCCGTTATCCCTATATAACCCCACTACAATCCCAATATAACCCCGCATATAATCCCAATATAATCCCAACATAACCCCAATCTAAACCCTGATAATCACTAGGACTGGAATCCCAAACCCTAGGTCCGAAACCACGAGCCCAAAACCTGGAAGCGTCAACCCTGAGCCCAAAGCACAGGCTCCTCAGTTCCTATTTGGTTTAGGGTTTAGGTTTTAGGAGCCTGTTGACCTGTGAATGTCCTGATCCCAACTTTATAGTATGTGCATGGGACATCATGGAGAGGTGGGCTCTAATTTCAAAACATCTATGCGAGTACGACCTGAAGTATGAATTGCTTGAGGCGCAAGCACAGGGATCTCTACTGTAATTATTGGATGTAGCGAAAATATAGTAGTTTCCCAAATTAAGACCCCTAAAATATCATAGTCCTTATTATGGGGACCCCCATACACATCCCTGATATGACCCCATCTATGGAATTTAGACTATAGCTCACTTCAGTTCGAAGCCGAACAGTGCGTCCAAGCAGGAACAGAACAAGCAAAAGCCGCCTTTGCAACGTACATAGACACCCACGGAAAGGTCAGACAGCCCCCAAGCCAAATCTACTCCCCAGCCTTAAGCTAAAAACCAGTCCCCGTAAACCCTATAAGCCCTAAACCCTAAACCCACGGATAACCCAAAGAACTCAACGACTTTCCACAATCCCAAAGGGTCCAAAGTACCTATAATGGTACAAAGTATGGTTTCTGTAGTAGTAATTTCCTTTTGGTTTGGGTAAGTATTCCCCATATGGGTACTTGGGACCCTTTGGGAATAGAATCCATGCTGCCGTATAAGCGCCTGCGGAGCGCATGCTTCGCCTGACTTCTCACCATTGCGCTCAATACAGCACAGACTGGCGAATTAGGGTTTACCTGGACCCCAAAAGTATGTAAAATAATGGCCTTTACGGCTGTTATTATGGGTTTAGGGCTATGATTCTACATACTTTTGGGGTTTAGGTAGGGTTTAGGGTACAGGGTGTAGGGTCTGGGGTAGTAGATGCTGCGCGAATTGAAAATCATGTCTAGGCAGGACTCAACTACCATCGCAACACTATGGAGTTGCCGGACACTAAGGGTACCTTCAGGGGGCGTCTCTATAAGAAGGATTGTGGTTTGGGATCTATACTACGGTCCCCTTTCAGATCCCTATCAGCCGCCACATGAAGCCAGCTACCATTTCTTGCATTTCATGTTCCATGCTCTGTTCCATTTGATTCTCCGGTATCGGGGTAACACTTTCCACGGGGATGCAATCACAGTTTATGGTTAAGGGTTGAGGGCAAGGGAGGGACCCCCTTTTGCTAAAAAAACAACCTTAAAATATCCTGGACGTGTCCAAGAAGACGGCCCAGGCGTATACCTTGTCCTTCCCCTTTAAGCTGGACCCTGAACACGGGGCTTCAACACACAGAGGGCCCCCAGGATTGACCCCAAAGTAATACATTTCTCAAAACAAGGGTTTAGGGTTTAGGCCCAATTTTTTGGGCAGATCCCGATCTCTGGGGTCGCAACGCGAAAGCCCTATTATAAAGTCCCGCTTACCCCAAGGCTCCATGTAGATACTATTTATAGGGTTTGGGGCCCAATGTAGGTATTATTTATATAGTTAGAGCCCCAGGGTTAGTGAGCCCTGAAGTGTACCCTGTTGGGATCTATCAACCGGGAATTCGAAGCTGTAAGCCCAAAGTCTGAAACTCGAAGCCCTGACCCTAAACTCTAAACTAACCCTAAACCCTAAACTCAAAATCCTAAACCAACCATAAATCCTAAACCCTAACCCTAAACTCTAAACCCTAAACCCAAAACCCTTAACCTAAACCCTAAATTCATGAGCCCCTGGTTTGGAGGTCAGAGGCCAGGGCTGAAAGTGCCGGGATTTTGAGGCTTGGGCAGGGCAGGCTTCGGTGTGGGTCACGGTTTAAGGGTTTAGGGTTTAGGATTTAGGAATTAAGGTTTTTGATTTGGGGTATAGGGTATAGCATCTGGGATTTAGGATTTTGGATTTAGGGTTTAGGATTTAGGTCTTCTAAAATAAGGGCACCCCAATATAGAACCCAATATACTATAGTCCTTATCATGGGGACCCCCAAAACGGTACCCCTAATTTTGGGAAACCCTCAATTTGCACAAGCTGTGCAGAAGCAACAAAAATGCTAGACCCCAGGCCCTAGATCAAACACCCTATCCTCTCTACGCTTTAAGCCAGAGGTACAGACGTGCACTGAGACTGCCCTGAGCCGTAGCCTATACATAAAAGGCCTTAATCAAGATGATTCTGCGTACGGGCGGAAGTACGGCATTGGTTAGGTGGACCCCCCACCCTGTAATAGTGGTATAATAAGAATATAAGAGGACCCTAATATGATCCCTATTATCCATTATAGTCACTATTACTGGGTGGGGGGTCCACCTAAGGCATTGGACTTCAGGTTTAGGTGGGTGCAAGCCAAGTTGAAGCTATCAGTTTTGGTTTGACAGCTTAAAGCTGAGGAATCCCAATTCAATGTTGGACAATGGGTATAGTCCCCCTTAGGTAGATAGAATATGGGGTCTATGGGGATCTTATTTTGTTATACCCAAAGCCATGTTCTATTTACTTAAGGGGGATTGTAAAGCTAAGAACGGCAAGGCATCAACAATTCGAACACTGTCTCGTGCGAGCCCTGTTTTCTGCACCTCCCGGCGCAACACTAGTCTTGCCCCACTTGCAAAGCACGTCAACTTTCAAAAATGAGTTCTCAAGTATAGATCAAAACCGTGGAGGCCCTGGCAATCTTGAAATGGAATCAATAAGAAACATCAGGGCTCCTCCTCAAACCTCCACCACAAGTCCCAGGCCACAAAATCCTAAACCCTAAGCC
>CAJNIZ010006087.1:0-18223 GCA_905231905.1 Symbiodinium pilosum
TCCATGTTACTCTGGGGGGGCGATTGTTGGGGAGCTTCTTCTGTAGCTTTCAGTCTAGATGTCCTACAAACGTGTGGATGTTCGACATTCGGTTTACTGCTACGCACGGTATAGGGTTTAGGGTTCCGAGCAATTTCTACCTTGAGCAACCAATGTATCTACAAAGAACGAAAGGGTGGTGCACCTGGTATGTTGGTATTTGTACCTTGCTGGCAAGAAGCCTAGATCACTTTTTGGATACCTCACCCCACTCAGTGAAAGTTAGGGTTTAGCCCTATTGCAGACAATGACTGGGCGGGGGTTCAATTATTCCAGGATGACTTCGGGAGTTTGTTGGGTTTGCAGTAAACTGAGCAGACGCAAGACAAAACAAGACGCACATTCCGTTGAGGGTTTAGGGCTAGCTTACAGGATTTAGAGCGTCTCAGCTCCTAAACTGCACGGCACACATAGAGATTTCCCAGACGTTGTTGAGCAAAACTTGTGTAAGCCTCCCGTATGATATTCAGCACTCTCTCCTCCTTTCTTTTTTCTGAAGCATTTATCTGAATCTATCTAGACGCTTTATATGAGAAAATGAGCGAAGTAGGCAAGTGGTTGCCACCAGGGAGATACTGTAGAAGCTTCAATAAGTGGTAGCGTTATGTCCCTATTTCTTTTATATAGTTTATATTGTAGGAGTATAGGGTACACGAACCTCAAATTCATGTTGGCAATTACTTGCTTGGGATACTTCAAATAACACTCCAAATTCATGTTTGCAATTACTTGTTTAGCACCTTGCAGCACTTTGCATAACACCGTTCTCGGCAGCCCAAGAGTTGAGGGTATGTAGGTGTCAGCAACGTATCGGCAGGAAACAGAAGGGTAGGCGTGAGTTTCAGGGTTTACCCGGAATCTTCAATGTAGTTCCTTTTTGGGCAGTACACAATTCCCTACCAAAAAACTAGGACAAACCCAAAAAATTAACTACATAGGAGCCCTTGGGTAGAGTTTGTACCACTGAAATCCCTTTACTGCCAGCCCAGAAGCCAAGAATGTTTCCCCAAGAAGCTTATGTTTTGCGCTTCCTTCTTCTATTTCTGTACCATTATCCTGCCCACGCACGCAAAGCCAACTTAACAGAGAAACGGGACATTGCCATGGGCATTCGCTGCGCAATGCACAGCTTGTGGTGCAGGATCCTGCACCAGTACTGCGGGGTTACCATCAGCAGTCTGATATTTGTGGGTATAGACCATGGTTTGAAGGAGATATTTCGGGCTTATAAAAACTCAGGAGTTTGCAAGTCCCTGAAAAGTGGGGGAGGGGATGCTCGCTCTCAACTGTATAGTTCCTATTACCTGCTACTCCCATTCCTGCTTTAATTTCCGCCTGGGGGTATCTCAGGCGCCTGAGGATGGGTTCGGGCTAAAAAAATGCCTGCGGGCGGATTTGGGAAATTGGGCTAGAAGCTGCTAGCATTCTTGTGTATACGGCAGCATCTGTGCTGCATTGTCATAGATGTTTGGGCTCCTCTTTGTAGACTTTGCCCATGGGATGGGCGAACATCGACTTGTGAGGTCAGCCCACCCTGGTCTGCTGTTGTGCTCTGTGTGTGAAGATTAACATGCAAGAATTGTCAAATGCTATGCGTTGCCACCTGGTGTGCCAGGGTACTGTGTTGCAAGCATCGCACCGAAACTTGCTGCGCATGTCTTGCAGACTTTGGGCGGATCAAGCTGCTGTAGAGCCTCCTTCGACATAGATTGCTGAAGGGCACAAGGATGACACACACGGCTCTAGATGGCGTACTCCCGGCGATTGCCCAGGAGTATGTCAAAGAAGGCTGCTTTGTTTGCAACTGATCTCACTCACATGACAAGGTCTTCATCTTGGGGGTTTGTGGGCACCAGATCTCCAGGACCATGTCCATCAAGCGAACGTTGAGCGAAATGCTGTCGAGGTTCACTATCCCTGTCCTTTTAGTTGATGGCCACACAAACAAGGTTCCTGAACTCAAGATGTGGTGTCGCAAGGCATCATCACCCGCAATCTTCTTGGCTAGGCCCTTCACTGTTGCCTGCTTTTCACCCATGAGGCCCATGTCATCATCAGGAACTGTCCCCATGGCTCACCTACAACGATGCCCGCCCTAGCTTGGCAACTATTGATAAACAAAATCCTGCATCAGAATGAATAGAGTTTGCCCTCACCTAGGCCACATGTGCATCTGCGAACTCAAACGCTGGCAGGCGATGGCAAGTGGGGCACGAGTACAGCTTGGAGAACCAGAGCCATCCATCAAGAAGCCACAGCCGCGGACCTGCGTAGGCATTAAGGGTTACACTTATAGCTGGGCCTACATTGGCTATAAAATTCCATCCAACGCTTCCAATCTTTTCACACGGCCCCGCACAGATTCCCCAGTTCTGGTCGCAGGGAAGACCTAGCTAGGTAGCAGCACTAAGAAGCGGATCAAGAACGGCCCTTAAGGCCCTCAGTCTTCACGTCTTGCTCGATGTGACACACGTGCCTGGAACATAAGTGGCGCGTTCTGTTTAGAATGCTACTCCACACACACACACACACTGCGTGAACAATTCTTGCTAGGCCCCCTGCTCTACGTCCTTTCTCAGACCCATCACCACGAAGAACAAATAATGCACAATTCCACCACCACGGAAATTCTCCAAGAGCTCCATAGCTCTTTCAGAGGACATTGGCACCTATTCAATTGCAAAAAACGGAGCTTTTCAAAAGAGCAGATGAAGCAAAGTATCATCTAGATCACAGATGTGGATGCCTGGGGCTCAGAATCAGTGAAGATGAGCTCTTGGCAGTTCATCCAGAACATGTCCGGAAGCGAGTCCAGACCTTTAGTTAATGGCTTGAGAGTTAAGGGTCGGGAGCCTGTCTGCTGTAGATGACGTTAGGGCAGAGGTGGTGGGGTTGAAAATTGGGGCAGTTACAGGTAGGGTACTCGATCTTCCACAACGCATGCCCTTGCAGGTTGCCCAATTGCGGAAGGATTTGGTCATGGCAGACGACGCCGTGAGATTGCAGGTGGATTCTACATGCTTGCGGTCAATGGTTATGTATGTGATCCGAAGGCATGATGGGTCCCTTCGACAGGTTTCATGGCTGGTAAGAGAATCCCTCTGATGTGCATTCATTGGGCTGCACCTCCCCCAGCGCTTTTGTGATTCTAACTTAGGACACCGGTCTCCGCTGCTTGTATGAGAAGATTACTCAATGGTGGCAACCTAGGAAGAAGAAGACATCAGAGAACTTGGGTGAATCCTGCGAATCCCTCCCCCAGAGTGACTCCCCGTCTTCTGACTCGGGTATTGATTACATGGCGTTTGATACTGATGAGATGGCAGATGAGGATCTGAGGAAGGCTTTGTTGCAAAAAAAACAGTGTAGAAGAATGATGAATTCCCCGCAGCTTGCCACTGGCCTTACGGATGAGTTGGAGAAGATGTCCCTTGAATGCCCTGGCAGTGCTAGTGCTGGGGAGAAGGCTCCAACAAAACCAAGCGCCGCAGCTACCTCAAACGTTGTGGAAATCTCAGACTCGCCTGTGAAGCCCCTCCCAGAACCTTCCAAGAAGCCCATCTTTGGAGATGATTCCCGGGCAGAGCGTCTGAAGCGTATCGAGGAGTTGCGGACTTTCGGCTGCAATCCAGGTACTAGTAGCTAATAGGCGTTCCAAGAAGGAGGTTCAGGGACTAGTTGTGATGCGATTGGCCTGGATATGTAACATTCCGCCGAGGTACGAAGCATGGCACTGATGGGTTAGATTTTGGACTATCATTAGGGGCTTCGTGTTCTGACTTCAGTGCTGCCTGATTCAACGCTCCGAGGTCCGTGTTCTCTGGTATGCCTGATTGGTTGATCGATGCATGAAGCTAGCAACGAAAAAGATCAGGGGTGGGGAAGGTACGGTGTAGTCTGTGGCAACAGTTTTTTGTGCTTGCGGCGGTTGTCGTGGCACTTGCGGTGTTGCTGCTGCTGTTGTTGTTGTTGTTGTTGCTGCTGTTGTTGTTGTTGCTGCTGCTGTTGTTGAGGTTGTTGTCCCAATTTCTTTGGATAATGCTTGTGTACGGGGTGTGCGTGCAGCACTGTATTCAGTATTCACATTGTCCATATAAAGTTGAAAATCGCCTTTCAGACATGTCCCCCCAAACAAATTTTAAGTTTAACGAAGCTTATTGCTCATGATGCTGCTGGCTCTTGGCGGGCTGCTGGGCAATGACCATGACGACCGCGACCACGACCACGGCCACGACTGCAACAGCAATGACAGCAACACCGCCACCAGCAGCAACAGCCATGGCAATGGCAACAGCAACAGCAACAGCAACAGCAACAGCAACAGCAGCCTCAACAGCAACAGCAACATCGACGGCGACAACAACAACAACAACAATAACAACAACAATGACGTTGCTGGTGGCAGCGGTGGTGGTGATGATGATGCTGATGGCGCTAGTGTGGATGGCAGAGGATTCAGGTCTATGAACATGCGCTAGCAAGAGTGATGCCAGGTCAGTAGTTGGTGTGTGTGAATTTACATATGATGCGCATGACGCCGGAGGGAGGAGTGAGAGGAGTGTTGCTGCGGTAGTTTGCTGCTGCTGCTGCTGCTGTTGCTTAGGCGCTGGCCGTGGCCCCTGCAAAAGGCGTGCTTGTCCAAGTGGTGGTGAGGCTGCTGCGCTTTCTGCTGTAGGGGCTGTTGTGGGGCTGTAGTTAGGCTAGTGTGTCTAAGAGCTGCTGCTGACAACGAAAGTATTTCAATGAACGTTGTATACCGCGTATATACACACAGATGGTTCTTGCCGTTGTAGCTGCGGATGGTCACGTTGCGCTTGCTTAGGTGAGGTTAGAGAGGCTATGGGTGAGTGAGGCGGGTCCAAAAAACTTCTGAGTAATTGATCTGTTTATAGATTTATATTGTCATGGGTTTATATCAGTGCTCTTGGAGACCATGTTCTCTAGGTTGTGTTTTTCAGTAGTGATGGGGCCGAGGAATCAGATCGCCAAGCGGCGCAGGACTGCAGCCTGCGCAAGACCTTTGGCAGGTCACACGTTGCCATGGGTGGGAACTGCCGAGGACACATTGCCATGCGACATGTCGCCCATTGCCAGGAATCTGCAGTCTGCGTTTGATGCAGCCAAGAATCCCCATGAGCCCTCAGTTGAGCCCCTGGTGGAGGCCCAGCCTGCGAAGACCATTGAGGCTAGCCCCAAAGACACCCCTAGCAAGGATGTTTTCCATAACGAGACCCCGCTGTCACGTGAGCAACAGCTAAAGCTTCGGGATGACATGAAGAACGTAGGCCCGCAGCATGAGGATGAACAGGAGCAGGATGCATCAGAGGATGAGGCTGTGAAAAAAAGGCCAAGCGCCAAGCAGCAGGGTAGGGGCAGGGGTCGCGGAAGGGGTCGTGGTCGTAAGCACAGTTCCCAGGAAGATTGCAAGAACCCTGTTTCCTCAACGGTCGAGGTCTCAGCTGGCGAGGAGCCAGGAGATGACCCAATTGCCCTCGAGCTGGCAGATGAGGCGGCTCCCAGCCCGAAAGCCAAAGCGAAGGCCAAGAACAAGCGTTCGGCCTCCGATGATCCGGGTGCTAGGCCCAAGGCCAAAGCAAAAGCGAAGGCAAAAGCGAAGGCAAAGGTTAAGGCAAAGGTTAAAGGCTGTGCCAAGAAGGCAGGTGAGCCGGAAGCCCCGGCCAATCAGGAGTGCAGCGAGCATGACGAGGGCCAGGGCGATGAAGAAGCACCTGCTGCAGGAGCAGAGGTCGTTGAGAGTCCTGAGGGTAAAGCTACCTTTGCTAGGCGCTACAAGCCTGCTAAAGACCTTGCCGCCTGTCGTCGGTGGATTTCAATGAGAGACACCTACAACCTCAAAGTTGCCCCCAAGCTTGTCCGGCCGCTGGCCCTTGAGGTGTGGTGGCATGAAATAGCTCATTATAGGCGTAGAGCCCAACCCTGGTTTTATCTCCACTTCCTGTTTGTTTCCCTGAGGATGCGTTCTGGAAGCATTGCATGGAGGACTTGAAGGGCAATAGGGGAGACGATCCTCGTGCCATCCAGAAGATCGTTGACAAGGCGACCGTCAGTTTTCTTGCGCTGGAGCTGGTGCAGGGCCTCTAGGCACTGCTGATGCCATTGTTGATTTACTCCTGCGCGGTTCAGTTGGTGTTGGGGGCCTTTCCCAGGAATTGTAGGACGGCGTTCTTTTGACACGCTGCTACTTGCTGGGACACAACAGAGACGAGTAGCCGCCCCAACTTTGAGCTAAACGCGCGCATTTTTGTAGATACCTGGTCCATCATAGTCACTTGCTGATAGTGTTTCGTGAAGTTGCCTTTTGTTCTATTCTGGAGTCCCCTCTGTAAGCTCCTCTTTCCCCTGCTATACCCAAGCTTTTCAAGCCCAGGTTTGCTGAAAGTGTGAGCTGCTTGCGACGGGCAAGAAGCTGTGGATGACTATTCGAACATAGTCGCATGGGTGTGGGCGTGCGTTCAGTGATTCCCCGCAACATGGTTCTATGTACTCAATAGCTGGGGGATGTTGAAGATAAAAGTTACAGGGGTCCCCAACACTGTTGCCAAATCATTGCGATGCTTGACCACAAGCACCTGGCTTTCCTAGAAGCCGTCATGTGAGCCTGGCGTGACTCATGCCGGATTTGGGGTAACCTGCGCCTCCTGAAATTTAACGCAACGCAGTCTGAGATCATGCCTGCGCCCAATGATAAAACATGATGATGCAAATCTGCAACGCAAGCTGTGCAGAAGTTCTAGACTAGCGTCGGCCGCAAACACATCAGCTCGCGCACCTCAACCGAAGCAACCTCTTTTACCTACCATTCAGGTACTGATGAGTCGCGTGCTTCATCTGCAAGCTCGCTATGGCCTGTGTGGAAACCAGGCAGCCACATCTGATCCAGGTGCCTCCCTAGCCGTGCTCACGCAATTCATGAGACAGCTGTTTACGCAACACTGAAACTACATCCACCCATTTTCTTGTTGAGAATGACTTCCACAGGGATTGCTTGAGCGTCACTACAGGCCATGCTCACTCAGCTAATCCTGGTTCAGAATGTAGGGCTGTGTTCAGGAAATCCAGGCTATGACACCATGATCACACGCACACGCGCAAGAAGACGTGAGCTTGTGGTGGACCCCCTGCCCTGTAATTGTGGCCAGGGATTATAGTGATTCTATTGTAATAGGGCCTTCTTATATTCCTATCATGCCACTATTATAGGGTTGGGGGTCTTCCTAATGTAATGCTATAATTATCAACACTTCAAAACTGTTTTGGGATCACACACATGGGAGACTTGACTGGATCCTATTAAACACATCTAGACGTGACTTGGAGGTCAGGGGGCTTGGCAGGTGTATGTTATTGGGGTTATTATTGATGTAGTGAGATATATACATGTATACATATATAGGGACTATCAAGTACATTAAAGTCACCCTGTGCCTCCAAGCAAACCCTGTGTAGTGCCCACTCAAGCATGGAGCAGCTGCCCCCAAAATATCAGAGAGCGATCAGCCGTTTGATGTGGCTCCGCGCCCCAAAGGCAACCTGTCAGAACTGAGCTTTGTATAGCGATTTGGATTTTCGCGTTGTTTGCTCATCATGATTTGTTTGCTTAAGCTGCTTAATCTGAGGACCTGATAGAAATCATTGTGCTCTTGGGTTTCCTCGCAATCCCTGGACTTCATGATGATGCTATGTGCCGCGAATACCAAGTAATAGAATTCTTTGCCGGCGGGGCCAGAAAATCTCGTCTAGCAAAAGGCCTCAGGCTCCGATCTGTGGCCCTTGATCGAGACTTTGGTGCATCCATGGATTTGAATACCCCAGCAGGATTCTTGTTACTTGTCTCTATAAGGGTGAGCTTTCAGCATCTGTCAGGTTTGCTGCATGCTTGGGGGGGGTCATCTTGTCAGTCTCCAGGCTACATTGCGCTATTCTGCTGCAGTCCGCGATCCGAGATGCCATGCTTCTTATGGGAATCTGCTGTTCTACTTACGTGGCTGTCAACCGGGGTGCTAGCCAGCGGTGCCCGTTCCTTCCACTTGGCAGTCCTAGTGCCATTTCTGTTTACCGAGCAAACAAGTTGACAAGCAGGCAGGGAGCAGGGTTTGCACTTTGCGCACTAGTGTGCATATAGACACAAGACAGAAGGGCTAACTAAAATGAACCCAGTGCCTCCAGATCCATGATGCTATCTATTCTCGGGGTGGCGCTGGAGATCGTTCCTGTCATTGAAAACCCGGGCTCGACCCTTATCCATCACCATCCGCGATTTCAGTGGATGGTTCGGCTTCTACGAAAAAGAGGAATACGAGAGCCTCAACTTAATTCACAAACCCCCGTGATGGAGATGCACTTGTCTTGGTTTGTAGTATCCCTCAGGTATTTCGACTGGCCTTCTGGCTGAAAAGATGGGGGCATTCTTGCCCCAAGCGCACAGTTATATGGTCAACGTCCCCAACTATTCAAGCTTTCTTCAGTGGTCGGATGCGCAAGATGGCCCTCACTTCTACTGTGCGCACCAGCATAAAGTACAAGAACCGTGATGGCCGCTCTTGCTGGAAAGGGTCCCCCGAGTTGAAGTCAACGCAGCTACTGGACATGTGTTGTAAAGTGTTTTACGAAAGTTGGCGTATGATCTTATTCCCAGCACATAAACTTGTACACAATCATCAGCCCAGGTTGTACCCGGTTGCCTTCTGCAGCAAGTTTCTGAAGATCCGGACAGAACTCGTTGATCAGGGTCCCAGGATTCCAGAGGCAGGCTCCTGATGGCTCTAAATTGGGGCTTCGTTGACATGGGCTCGGGTAGGAATTCTACTTAGGACCAGCCATAGAGGAGCGTGTTGTTCCGACAAGGCCCGCGTAGCCTATGGCGCCCAAAACATAACACTCAGGGTTTTTAAGGCTCCAGGATTGCAATTTTTGTTGGGATTCACATTATAAACCTTGAAACTGGTGCGCATTGCCCCTAAATCTGCAGCGCGCAATTATTCTTATTTACCTGCTTGTCATTTGGGGGAATCTGCAGCACGCACTTAGTCGGATTTGAGAAAAAGGTAGCCAAAAAATTGTGTGCGCGCGCGCGCACCCAAAAATTTTGCTACGTTTTCAGTCATAAAGGCAGACGCTGGGGGGTTTAGACTATATGGCTTCTTGTAGTGCATTGAGAAGGTCTTGAAATCTTGTGTACGGGTCGTCCAAGATTGTTGGGGGAATTCTCCTAAAGAAAATCTATTTTAAGGTGCGTCTATATCCAACTTGTAGAGACGTGACACAGGGTCAGTCCTGGCTACAGGTCAGACTATGTGAGCCCCCAAAGTCCTAAACCCCAAACCCCAAACCCTATACTAAACTCCTCAACCCTAAACCCTTGCATCCTAAACCCTATATAACCCAATATCAACCCTATAGCCCTAAACCCTATAAACCCTATAAACCCTATAAAGCCTAAACCCTAAGCCCTATACAGGTCCTGATGGATTGTGATGCTCCTTCCCTCGCAAGCTTGCTGGCATCGCTGCCAGATGAGACCGCAGGAGATGATGCAGAACTTTACAGCGTGTACGATTACGCACGCTGCTCAAAATATCTGCAGCTTCCAGATATCTTGAAGACAGTGCTCCCTGTGCGCTAAAGTGTAATCTGGGCAGACAGCTCGAAATTAGGAATTGTGTTGCGTTTCATTGGCGCAGCTTGGTCGGATGCAACTGTGCATGGCGATCTGCGAAAAAATCAGGCAGTGCATGGGATGATTGCTATGTCTTGCCGACAACGTTTATATACAAGAACTTTCTGGCCAGAATTGCCCTGAACTGTCCTGAATGCTGCCCTGAAATAACCTGAAGTGCAGCCCTGCAGCCCTGAAAAAGGCTTCAAATAGATTCGAAAATAAGCCTACACGCCCTGAAAACACACCCAAACTGTGCATGTGCAGCAATTTTGCCCTGAAAGAACAGGCGTTTTTACCCGTGATTCAGGCGTAATTTCCCGTGCTCAGGCGTTTTTACCCGTGACCGCCAAAAACTGCCCTGAAAACGATAGTGGGTATCCTTCATTTATAGGTATTGTAAGCACTTCTTTCTTGGGCTCCCATGGCTTTGCGAAGCAAGCTTTGGTCCTCTGAAACGCTGGAGGGAGGTCTCAACCTGGCACGAATGGCTACGCTTGGGATAGAGAAGGACCCCGAAATGGTGGCCATGCAAGCCGAGCTAAGTGCTACTTGTTGATTCATTGTGTCCGACTAATTTGCTAGTTGGGTGTTCAAAGTCTTCCACGTAGCAATCCAGGTTTCATGTAGCAATTCATGTAAAGACAGTCACTTTCCCAGCTAGCGCGCAAGAGAGGGTCATGGGGCTTCCTGGGGCTACACCCAAAAGTAAGCAGCTACTTGGGGTGGTACCTGCTGAAACTGTAGCTCTCAATCCAAGTATATACATGTTGCAAAAGCTATATCGCCGATCGTCCCCTAGCAGATCCCGGAGCATTCCCAGTAAGTGTAAGGTGCTGTGTTAAGAATTGTTGCTTCGCCAACCATCTCTCCAATGCCACGGCTAAGGCTTTGAAAGAAGAGCTTTACAGTTCGACCGGCCCAGTCGTGGACGCTGTGCTTGATGATCTAGATGACGACCGTCTTCTGCAGCTTCTGCAGTCTGAAGAGGTCTCTGGGTTGTGGAATGTGCTGCCCCAGCTAGCCCTAGCGTGTGTACAAAGTAGAATCACCTGGTGAATCCCCGAACTCAGGCTGCGCTGGAAGAAGGTCAAGCAGAGATCAAGCGCGAGGTTCCTGCCCCCCTGAACTGCCAAGCTCCCAAGCCAGACCCACGCTTGTGCTGCGGCATCTCCCAAGATGCCCAACCAGTGTTGCCGCCCGAGGAGGATTCTTTCCCTGAAGCCCAAATGGAGCCAGCGAGCGAGAGTCAGGAGCATGCAAACAAGCAGCATGATCAGGGCACAGAGCAGACACAGGTTGAGGAGCAGAACTTGCACCAGGAAGCACACCGCACGCAGGATGAGGAGCAGAACACGCGCCAGGAAGCAGACCTCACACAGGGCGAGGAGCAGAAGGTGCTGCAGGAAGCAAACCACACGCAGAACATGGACGCAGATCACACGCAGGACAAGGATCAAAAAGAAACGTGCCCAAACCTAGGAGCCCCAATGCCAGACTCCCTGCTGCCATCCCCAAACAAGGAGTTGGATCTCATCTACGACCGTCAAAACTCTGCCCAGACTGAGGCTGAGGACTCAGACGAGGCTCTTGCGGAAAATATGGCATGGTGGTTGACAAGACCTTGCCCTGAGATCCCGCTGGAGTACTTTGACCACTTGCCTGGATCACCCAGTCCTATGGAGATTGACTGTGCTGATCCTGAACCCGCAAAGGCCTTAGTAGCTGACCCGTATCAACCTCCTACACCTGAGGCCTCATGCACAGCCAAGCCCGCCCCAGAGGTTGCCTATCAGAAGCCTGAAGAGGCTGCGAAGTCCAGTGAGAGTTCTGCCAAGCAAGCCCCAGCACCTCCCACTGAGCCAGCCCCGCAGATCCCTGAAAGTGAAGATGATTCAAAGTATCATGTGCCAGAAGGTGTTGAACCGCCTAGCCAGCCACCTCCGCGTTTGAGCGAGAAGGCCGCAAAGGCTCGCTTGTACCGCGTCGTCCAGCCTAGGATGGATGGGTCATATTTGGTCGCCGAAGAGGTGCTCAAGATGTACGCTGACAAGGTTGGAGGTGGTCGGGAAAAGGTTCTGAACCTCTTCGAGAAGTCTGGGTACAGCCCGGCCTGGTGTTGCAAAACCCCTGCCAGAGTTATTAATTAGAGTAAACCTTGATAGCACAATGAATGGCTCTCATCAACCGCGAATGTCATTCTACGGCTTTTATGTTTTCCTTTCACCTACTTTGGACGTGGCCCCCTGTCAGGACAAGTTTGTGCGACGATGTCGTGTCATCAGCCAGGAAATCTCCGAGGAGCACATGGAGGTGGAAGGAGAGTTTCTTACTTTGGATGAGATGATCGAGCGCAAGTTCAGCCAGCGCCTTCGCTAAAGTTGCCTACGCATCTCATATAAGTTGCACGCGCGTTGCAAGCTCGTAGTTTCTATTAAACCTCTGAGGCCAAAGATACAAGGTATCCTGAAGTATTGCAACGCGCGGCCGCGCTTGAAGAGGTGAGGCCCAGCTTAGATGATAAGGGTCGTCGTCCACATGCATATTAGCGATGTGCCAGGCAGAGCAAATACGAGGAAGCTATGATGTATTGGGTGGACACACGCATCTTTGGCAAAATCTCGCACCTAGGCTTTTTCTGTATAATAAGTTTTTACGGGGTACTCAGGGGTTGATCTGAGGGCCAGGGGTAGGATTATGGGGTTGGGTTTATAATGGGCTTTATATGGTTCAGTTTTTATATGGTTTAGCTTCAGAGTTTTCGGCGTAGGCTTGCCAGTTCACAAGGGTATTTAGCCTGTAAGATGCTCTCTATAATAAGCCCTATAACCCTTACACCTTAACCGCATTCACATGGCAGCCTGGGTTGGGGTCTGAGGATACAATCCGTTCCCGCCCGAACTTTACACCTAAGCCCTATCTAGCCACCAAAACGTTCAAAACCTGGTTCTGAAAGTTACAAGCTCCAAGCCCGTAATCCTCCTGATCCCAAACCCGAAGCCCTATAGCAGAGCTTTACCTCCCTGGGCCCTTTTCCCCTCAAAACCCTTCGATTACTAATTTAATTTTAAAGCTTTTTCTCTGCATTCTCTATTAACCATGACCAAGTACACAAGGTTCCCTAGATATGAAAGGGGCTTCTCAACGACCACCTCCCCACAATTTGCATATGCCTATACAGTACATCCTTGGGCCCCAAGGCTACCCTATACCCTATACACCCTAATGCGCCTGCATGCGCTTCTTTTGCTGCTGACGTTCCTGACCTCGGAAGAGGATTAGAGCTATGAGCGGCTATGAGAGACCATGCACATTAGGGTCCGACTTAAATGGTGGTTTTTCATTATATGACCGATATTCATATATTATCTATATAGAGAACCCTGAAAGTGAAGCCGCGCTTGAGACAATTGGGACCCCATTTTGCCTCGTGGTGTCTACAGGGCTTGTATAGGGTTGCCCCAATGCTGGCTTGCGCGCTGATATGGGCCCCAAAACGAAAATGTACAACGAATCTATGGTATTATCATAATATTATAACGGTTCCCAATTATGAAAGGACTTGTGAATTGCGGTTTAGGGTTTAGGATTTTTAACTCATAACACACAAGCTTATTGACAACCCTCTTCCATTACAAGTACCTCAGCAGCAAGGCCCAGCCATACTTGACTATACTTGCGAACTGGCATGACCCCACGCGTGGACCCTATTCTATTGAACCATGACTGGAGCATTCCGAGGCGAACCAAAAGACACCTCTTCGAGCAAGCCATGGATTGGGAGGAACAGGATGATGAGAGAATGCCTACGTCCACGCCGTTGGATTGGGAGATGCTTGCTAATAATGATGGCCTCTTGCTGGCAGTGAATTGCACATGCCCATCTGTAGTGCTCTCAATTCTTAAGAGGTGCCTGCTTGCTCAGCTATGCCCAGGCCCTGGCATGAGGAAGCGCCCCTTGGAGGATGCACCCGATGATGGCGATGACGAGGACGGCGAAGACCTCTGGGCCAAGCAGGAAGGCCAGGACAAAACTGGCTTCCCAGAGGCGGAGAAGGATATGGCTCCGAGCGCGCTGATCCCGCAGGCTTTGAAGTGCATGAGCAAGCACGCCAAAAAGTTGGCCAGCCTCGTGGATCGCTTCCATGGGCACAAGCAGCCACTCACAGATAACCAGGTGAAGAAACTTGCCTCCAATTGGCAAGGGCAGGTCAGAGTTCTGGAGAGGAGAGTCATGTTTTCTCGGGCAGGTTGGTGGGCTTGCTTCTGAAGAGATTAAAAGTCTATATTGATGCCGAATGGGGAATCTCAGCCTAGCCTCTTACTCAGTAGTTGGCTTGCCAGGCTCTCCATTATGTTGATGATGATGGATTTGTCCCACCTTCTCAGTTAATTGTTATTTGTGTCGCTCATTGTTCCTGAAACTGTCAAATAGCTGAATTGAAAATCTTTTCACAAGTTTGTATCGGGGCCCCAACTAAGGATGAAGAATCAGATTCAGGAGGCCGAGGGCAATTTGATCAAAATGATGGATGATCTCGGGAAGATGCAGGAGGAGGGCATGGTTGATGGTTTCAGACGGCAGCTTCTGGGCTGCTATATGTTGTAATTTACTGTCAGTGGTTGCCTTGAGCTTTGGGACATCTGTAAGCTTTAAAGTACTAGCTGGATACGGTGGCTATACGTATAATAGTGCCTGATTTCTGCAAACTGGATGGGCTTGTCTGTTCGAGTTATTCCCCCTAAATAGCTACGGTGCAAGGCTCCCATGCCGTCTCAAAAGTAAACTCCAAACCCTATAACCCTATGAACACTCTGTCTGAAGACCTGTATTCAGAAGTGCCCGCCTCCCAAACCTCCGATCTGAAAGAAGTTGAGAAACCCTCTGAACCCTACATAGAAAAGCTTCAAGAAGTTGAGTAGCCCTTGGAACCCTACATAGAAAATAACCCTGTAGTTATGTGTACCTATATAATATACGTATCTGTATATACGTCTTTAGCCAACCCGGCCATCAGTTGTTCACAGTTTAATCCGCATTTAGGGTCTCTTAAGGGTCTATTTGGGGTCTGGCGAGCAGTTAAGATTTAACTGCTCAATCTTTTTCACTTTTTGGGGTCTGTTTGGGTTTATTTGGAGTCTATTTCAAGTCTGTGTGTGGTCTATTTGGGTCTTATAATTTACCTACTCTGTCTATTTCACTATTTGGGGTTGATTTGCGAATGGGCTAACATGGTATGTGCTACCCAGGCTGCAGAAGAGTATCCGGGAAAAACTGGATGATGCCAGAAAGACGTTTTACCCTCAGCGTATGATCGCCTTTAGCAAAGGGCTGTCTGATTCATGATTTTTGAATAAGGACTGTGCGGGCACAGTGCCTCCATGATCGTACAAGGACTGGTGTGTGTGCAGTGCCAACTGTACAATGTTCCGACAATGTTTCCATTAATGCAGGACCCTGGTTCCTGCTGCCAAGACCGCCAAGCCGAAGCCTGCGCCGAAGAGACGCAGATGAGCACCTTGTTAGGTTTGCGCCATGTACAGGAAGTGTTTTGCCAGTTGCTGGCTACAGACCCTGCGCCCATCTTGCCTAACTAGCATTCTCCTGAGAGTTGGTAGCATACCCATCCAGCCCCGAAACCGTTTTTTGGCAACTTGGGTGGGCGGTCGATGTTTCTCAGATAATTCCTTAAACAACCATAGTGCTGTTGTTTGCAAGGCTTGTGTGTTGCATGGACACGCAACTGCTGCAATTCGCTGCTGCTGCTGCTGCTGCAGATCTGTTCTGGGGCAACAAGAGAAACGTCAATTGCTTTCTTCGTGCGGGCTTAGTGTTCCAATCAAGCCTGATGAGTTGTCGCCTGCGACAGGTCACAAAGAAACTTTGATTCCTCATCTGGCAGAATCTATGGGAGATGGGGTCTGGCGCTCATGTGAATGCGTTTGCTGCCCTTGCTCTCGAAAACTGTCCCCGCAAAGCGGCTTCGAATTTATAGGGTCTATTTATATATATATATGGCTTATAGAAGGGTGTAGGGTTTATAGGGTTTATAGGGCTTATATGCGTTTAGGTAAAATCAAAATCATGTTTCCTCAATGCCTACGTACAGGTGCATACAACTAGTATTGATTATAGAACTGTTTCACAATGAGATTTACATGGGCCTGCTAGTGAGCCCCACGAAGCAAAACCCTTCGACAATTCCTATTACATAGTATCTCAAACCCCTAAACCCTGAGCCCCTAAACCCTATACGCGCCTAACCCTTATAGGCCCCTGAAACCTATATAAACCTAATAGAAATGTGCTGTTTTTTAAACCCCAGCCCCATACTCCATCCACCCAGCTACTTGAGACAGCCGTTCGAGTGGTTCGCACTCTAGCAGCTGCCCAGGGAAGGCTTTCCACAGCCTCCGAAGAAGCTCATGCCCAGCGTTTCACTGAACGACTTTTCGACAAGCACGACCTTTCCTTACCTGTGCCTCTTGTACCCTTGGAGCATGAAGTTGTGGGGGGCCATGTCACCTCCATCCGGACTTACCATGTTGACCCTGCAGACTGGATCAAATTTCTGGTTTCCGAAGACATTTCCTTGTTAGCCGGCGCAGGACACCCTGGAAGCAATTTTGAGGCATTTTGGAAGGCCTTTAAGTTGCGGTGCCCAGGACACCAAGTTTTCCAACTACACTCTGGTGAGGCCCTACAGAGAGTTGTGCCACTGTATATTCATGGAGACGAGGGACGATCCCAGAAAAAGAGTCCATATTTAGTGGTGTCTATGGAGTCTGCGATAGGTGCAGTGCCCCGCCTGAAGCCAGCATGCGATTGCTTGGCGTACATGCAGCGCCGACCTGATTTGCCGCAATTTGGTATTTCTGGAGCCTTCTTAGATGAGTCTACTCTGGGGACATGTTCTGCGATGTATACCAACTACCGAGGACACTCTTACCTGTCAAGGCACTTGCTGTTTGGGCTTCGCCAAGCAGTATACAAGGAGAATCCTCATGTGGTGGAGAAGCTTCTTGAAGCCGTGGTTGAGGGATTTCGAACACTGCTGAGCCAAGGTGTGGAGATACCCGGCTTTGGGACGTAGTATGGGGCTGTCATCGGCTGTAAAGGCGACATGGACTGGCATGTTAAAAGCTACAACTTGGACCGTTGCTACTCCCGTGTTCAGACACGCAGTGGTGAAGGCATGATTTGTCACGCCTGCCATGCATCCACAGGAACAGATTCTATGTGTCCATTCGATGACTTTACAGACAATCCACTATGGGCACAAAGTCTTTACAGAACACGTCCATTCAGTGACCCATGGCCTATCCTTGCAAGCTTACCAGCTTATCAGGATGCCCCAGAACAGATTATTGTTCCAGACCCTCTTCACGTAGTTAAGCTCGGTATTGCTCGCGATCTGATTGGTGGGATCATTCTGGTTTTGCTTCGGAAAGGGTTCTTTGACCATGAGGGTAGCAGCCGGAATATCAAGGACAGGTTGCAGAGAGCGCATTCCAGTTTCACCCTGTTTTGCGCGGTTAGCAAACTGCACCCAGCCCTCAGAGGATTCACCAAGAAGTGGCTTCACCTCCAAAGCTTTATGTCAGCCCCCTGGTGTAACTCAAAGGCCTCAGACTCCATGATACTATTGCGGTGGCTCCTCTGGCTTGTGAAGTTGAATCTCAAGCAGCCTGTTGTTCCGGGGTTTTCACATGATCTTTTGATCATGGCCCGAACCATTGATGCTATGTTGGGGATTTTCCGGATCCTGCATACGCATGGCTTGTTTCTCTCTAGGCCTTGCGGGTCTCGGCTGTATGTGGAAATTATGAGAACTTTGAGAGGGTATAGAAAGCTTGGCAAGAATGCACTAGCCATGCGCATACGGGCTTTCATTTTGAAACCCAAGTGTCACAGCTTACACCATATAGGGTATAACCTCAAACTTGCGCTCCAGGAGGGTCACGACCTCGTACTTTCCCCCGAAGCGGAATCGTGTGAATGAAGATTTTATAGGAAGAGTGTCACGACTCAGCCGGAGAGTGGGTGCCAGGTGCATGGACTTGAGAGTTTTCCAGAGATATTTTTACAAGAAGCGAGCTTTGCTCAACAAACGTCATGCTTCTCGAAGCTGATCCGAAGTCCTTCCAGCAGTACTAACCCTGTAAGTTAATACTGAAGCCCAGTATGATAGCCCGATAGCCCCATAGAATGTGTTATTTGGGAGGCATCAGGGTTGACCCCAGGGATAATCAACAACAATGAATGGCCAACAATTTCCTCGATGTTAATACTTGTATCCGATATCCTGAAGGTGCCAACCCTGTGAAATCCATATACCTGAGACTCCAGCATCCGCCAACTCCATGGAAAGCAGAGGCGTGTCCAGATCGAAGGATCACAGGTTCCGGGTTTGAACGTTTATAGTAAATGTATAGCTGTGGATCTTTGAAGGTTTAGGTGTTTGGGGTTTAGGGGTTTAGGGTTTAAGGTTCATGGGGTTTAGGGTT